>CM051374.1:10838724-10863724 GCA_028015245.1 Cardamine occulta
ATTAGACTGTTAGAGAGTCCAAAAGGGGGGAAATGGTATTTCTCGACCCATACTTTTTGCAAAGTGTCTATTCCAATATGTACAAACATGTAGTGCTAATTTATATTCGAACACTTTAAAAATTCAAATTTCATACTCAAACTTCCTATTTCGTGCATAATCCAGAGTCGTCGTTAACGGATGTTAGTCAATCATTACAGATGTTGACTCAGCTAACACGTGTTAGATGAGGTGGCATAAAACAAAAAAAATTGTTGGCAAACATGAGACTCCGAATTGACTAATTTAACATGTGTTAGCTGAGTCATCGTCTATAACGGTTGACTAACATTCGTTAACGATAAGTCCAAATTAGGCACGGACTACGAAGTTTGGGTATGAAATTTGATTTTTAAAGTGCTTGGGTATAAATTAGCACTACATGTTTGTACAGATTAGAATAGGCACTTTGCAAAAAATACGGGTCGAAAAAGACTATTTTCCCGTCCCAGAGGTCTACCCTATAAAGCTTAAGTCACTTGTACCATTTTTAGACATCCTTGATTTTGATGTAATAGAAAAATTGATAACCTTTTTCTACCTTTTAGCTTTATCTCATTTGATTATATATTATATTGTGTGGATTCATTCTAGAATACATGTGTGGATCGTAGTTTATTGGATGGATTCACATAGGTTTGGTTTGTGATCTTATCAAAGGGGAATTCCACAATCTTTTGTGGTGATCTTCTATCTATCAAGCTTGTCAACTGTTGACATCTTGTGATCAATAAGTTTAGGTTGAGTTCAAGCTCCTATCAGGAATCCTTATAGTAGTTAATATCTCTCTTGTATTTTTCTGAAGTTGATCAATCGTGAGATTGAGATTTAGTTTCTCTACAAATCTTCACTCTTAACATAGTGCAGTATGTCATATAATAGGCAGATTCATAAATTTGGCTTCTACTGTATTATTAGTTTCAAGGTCATCTCTAATAGTTCAGTTATTAGTACAGTGTTGCACAATTTGCCCTAGACCCGATCCAAATCAAGAATCAACCTGTTAAAACCCATTAAGTTTGGCCCACGAGCTTGAAGCTGACTTAGATGGCAAAAATGAAACTTAGCAAAAATAGAATTCATGATAAAAAGGGAAAGCTTGATCAAAATGATAAGGAACACCCATAACCTCCTCAAATCACTATAAATATAGAGCTGCCTCCTCTAGAGAATCCATCCGAAATCGCTGCAAGAGACACGAGAGCTAAAGAACTCTAAGTCTTTTGTTGATTCCTCTTTCAACTAAATTACCAACTCGAGAATTTTGTTTTATTTCTCTTGTAATCTTTGAGCTCAAGCTTCATTAATAACAAGAGTCTCTGATTTCCCACATATTATAAATTTCATTGTTGTTTGTAAAACCCTAGTTCAACAATTGGCACCGCCTGTGGGGACTAGAGAATTTTTCACGCAAGAAGCTTTCAAATAAAGCAATGTCAGGAGACAGAGAGTTCAATCCAACCGGTGTTCAAGACTCAAGAAATCTTCATAACCTCTTGCTCGCTAATGGCACTCAAAATGGTGTCAGAGATCAAACCGGTGTTCATGACCCAACTCAAATTATTGATCTGGCTGGTGAAGTCAATCCAACTGCCAATACTCGATGTACGGAAGATGGTCCCCTACCACCACCACCGGTTTCCCACCAGCTTAACAAGCTGAGTTCATAACTCTGTTGTGTTACCAAACATATCAGTACACACATGAGGAGGTAGCAGTATCAAGACAAGGAGGTGCAATCTTAGACCCCCAAAATCCAGTTGCCCGCTTCCAGTTACAGCAAAACTAGCTCAGGGAGATGAATTGCACTGACTAAATGGTCAATGCAAGAGATAGGGACATGGAGATATTGAAAACCAACATCAAGGAGATGAGGTCCAAAGTGCGTCATGCAACCAGCTAGACTCTTGAAATCGAAACAGTTTTGGAAGAAGCACAAAAGACCCCTTTTACTGTGAGAATTTCTGGAGTCGATATGAGACGTAAATTAAAACATCCAGTGTAGAATGGCAGAACGGATCCGTGAGGATTAGAAGATGCGTTACACCGATCTTGATGCAGTCTCAAAAATATGGTTCACATCATGGATATATCAAGAAAGTGTCTAGATACAAATAATCAGTCTCCATCAATGTCAATTTATAATTAAATCTCTCAAAATTAGTTCTTGATTGATTTCTGTAATTAATTTGATTTATTTTGCATTTATGTTGATTTATTTGATGATTTGTAATTTGAGCATATATAAGCTCATTTCTCCATTCATTTTAAATATTTAGAGAGTTTTTGGAATATAAAAGAAAGAGAGTTTTCTCTAAAGCTTAGGTTTTGTTTGCTTGTCTTTTTTATTGTGTGTGATTCCCATAGAAAGCAAGTGGGATCTCTGTCTTTGTGTGTGATTCACATAGGCATTGGTTCATGTTCTTATCGCAAAGTCATTCCGTAACTTTGTGTGGCGAACTTCGATCCATCTTGTTCTCAATCTTCACTCCATTTTGTTGCTGATTGAAAGAGCGTGTCACCACCATTTGAATTAGCCCCATCTCGATCCATTACACTTATCAAGCAGAGAGCGTGTTACCACTAACTGCTCGACTCCATTTCTATCCTCAGTTCATCTACGGTTTATGTGCCTATATCAGATCTAGTGTTTACATTAAGATTGAAGAAGAACATGAAGCCCTTCATAAGCTACACTCTACCTCTAAGTCTTCAAGCTCAACGAGAGAAAAACCAAAAGATCAACATTATGAACCTCGACAACATTATGACAGCTATAGAGACGATAAAGGCAGAAATACGTTGGCTATGTATTACGTAAGCGATACATGACCTCCTTATACACCATGGAATAAATATGCATGATCTAAGGTTATGCTCGAGGAGAAACATCTGAATCATAATGTGATTTCCATGGAATGCACAAAAACTCTACTGCCGAATGCTGATAGCAGCAAGAGCATCTCCTTAAACACTTTTAGCGAGGAGAAATCCCAGACGTTGTCCGCCCATCTAAGAATCGCTGACCTAATAACTGGGATAACCTAGTTCCTCGGGACAAGGTGAGACCCATGGTTGATAACCATTATTGACCTGAAGAAATCGACCAGGCAGCACATTAGCTTAACCGAAATACCGAACAACCCAAAAGGGACAGGGAAGTTGAACACCGGAACGACAAGAATATCGCTCTAGACAAAGTATTTGCATTATCATGGGAGGATTGATGGATAGCACTGACTATGTTAGGTCATTAAAAGAGCATCAATGCAAAGTAAAAATATATGAAAATGGTGTCAACCAGCTAGAATAAATCTCATCGGCAATGACCTACGGATCATATTTTCAGAAGCAGATATCGTCGGACTAGATATGCCTCATAATGAGCCACTGATTATTGATTTAGACATTAGAGAATTTTGTGTAATAAAAGTCATGATCGACACATGTAGTTTGGTTGACCTGATCGACAAAGAAACACTGAAGAGGAAGGGAATACCTGATCTACATATGAAACCGCTTGAATGACCACTTACAAGATTTGATAGAAGACAAGTGATGTCAGTCAACACGAAAAAACTCTTAGTAATGGCTGGTGATTTCGTTAAGATTGTCAAATTCGTTAAAGTCGACAAATCAGTTGTCTAGAATGGAATTGTGGGAACCCCATGGCTTCACGAAATAAAGGCAATAACATCTAGCATGCGATTTGCGTCAGGCTGCAAGATCTTCACTATCTGTGGCAATCAAAGAATCTCGCGCACATGTTTCATTGCCGAGAAGAAACTCCAGATACCTACTCCAGCAACTAACTCTATAACAAAATGCAAACCTTAGGAAGATTTCACAGTGCCACTACCAACCAGCTTGAGCAGGGACTCAATCACTATGGTTAATATTGGCCCGAAGGATACAAAGAGATGCGTTGAAATCGGCACCAAACTCAAAGTGAGCATGGACAATGGCTCATTAAATTCCTCCAACAAAATGTTTCCACTTTCGCATGGTCGATCGAAGACATGATCGAAAGAAATCCAAAAGTAACCAGACACGAGCTAAACGTGGACCCTACCTACATGCTGATCCAACAGAAAAACGTAAGCTCAGACCATAACGAGCTAAAGCGGTAAAATGATGAAGTCCAGAAACACCTTATAAAGTGAGATCAGCTCGACTCGGATTGGCCCCTTATAAAGCAGTAAATGGCAAAGTCGGATTGACTTGTTGAGGCTACCGCAGGAAAAAAAACTGTTATTTTTTATGTATGCTTTCTCAGGCTACAACCAAATCATGATGCATCTAGATGTTGTGAAAAGACAAGCTTCATAACTAATCGCAGAACATATTGCTACAAAGTCATGCCCTTCGGTTTAAAAAACGTAGGAGCAACTTACCAAAGATTAACTAACAAAAGGTTCTCCTGTCAACTCGGTAAATCAATGGAAGTCTACATAGACGACATTCTTATATGGTTTTATAAAAACATTTATAGGATTCTATAAAGTTTTGTAAGATTTTATAAGAATCATTATAAAATTGTATTAAAACATTCTTCTAAGGTTTTATAAGATTTATAAGAACCATTATAAAACTATATAAGAACATTCTTAAAAGTTTTTATAAACACTAGGCTAATACCCGCGCATATGCGCGGGTTTTATTATGAATAATGTTGCTTTAATTTTTTTTAAATAACTTATACTTATTTACTTAAAATTATCTTGAGTTTTTTCATACATTTTTATCCTATTTTTCTTAAAATATATGTACATTAGAATTTTAGTACTTTAAAAAATATTAAGACAAAATAATTTATAATGAAACCCGCGCATAACAATTATTATTAGTTTTCACATTTGAAGTTTTATGAAGAATTCACAATCATGTAATTCTTACACTTCTTAGTTGCATATTCGAAAGTGTGAATGGAGATTGAATACGACTTCTGTCAATTAGAAGTTGTGTTCATTACTTCAGCTTATGATGCAAATAAAACCATAATAATCGAATAGATCATTCACTGATAAACCAAAAGCAAAAGTGAAAAATATGAAAACTATTACTTATGAAATTAATTTTGGTTATGTTGATGTGTCATAATGGAAGAAAATCCCTTTTATTTTCTCTTTTTTTATGTTATACTTAATATATAAAATATTAAGATATAATTATTTAAACTAACTTTCTATTGTAATATATAGATGATTTGTTTATCCGTAAAACAAAACCAACAACTTCATTCAGAAAACAGCCAAAAAAAATTAATATATTGATTTTATTTCTTATATAGAACATAAAAATAAATAATAAATTTACTGATTTTATAAACTAATGAATAGTGTAACTATTTAAATATAATAAAAATGGTATTGAGAAATATGATTATACATGTAAAAGAAGATGATAACAATGAAAGATAAGTTAAAATGTCGTATTATGTAATTTGAATTGTTTAATGTGTCATTGATTTTATAAACTAATGAATAGTATAAATATTTAAATAAAAAAAAAATAGTAGTGAAAAATATGATTATACATGTAAAAGAAGATTATAAAAATGAAAAATAAGTTAAAATGTCGTATTATGTAATTTGAATTGTTTAATGTGTTCCATATTTTTGAAAGTAATTAAATTTAAATTAATTGATTTGTTATATTAAAAAGGAAAAGAGGTGCTAATGTGTCATGTTGAAGTGTCAATGAGCATTTTTTGATGCTGGAGAGTCTTCCTTCAGTCATTATATATAGGATTCTTTTAAGGTGTTATAAAACATTTAGTTATTCACATATAATGAGCATAACTCAAAACTCTACAAAATAAAAAAAATAAAGCGGAGATTTTATGTAAATGAACAAACATGAGTTCTCTCTGTTCTCTCTCCTTCTTCCTCCTCCTTCGTCTTCTTCTTCAATCTGTCTCCCATGTTCTGGTGGTGAATTTTTCTCTCCGGTTTTCCGATGTAGAGTATTGGTCCGGTGTCCTTCTTTGTTGGTCTACCAGTAATTTGTTTCAAAGTTGCTTTTTGACTCTACTCTGGAAACCGCCTTGGGAATTTGATGACGGTTCATACTTTCCCTTCTTTTCGGGAGTAACCGCAACAAAAATCTCTTTCCGAAACCACTTTTCAGTTCCTCCTTTGTATTTAATCTCCCTTTCCCTCGATCTCTTCTACTTCTCCTCATCTCTGCACTATCAATTTCAAATGAAACTACTCTGTTCCAACACAAAAAATCTGAAAATTTCAACGATGAACAACAACAATGAGGAATTCTTGATACCTATCAATCTGTCTGCACAGGCCTCCCAAGCGGCGCAATTTAGTCTCTTGGTGAGACCAGTGAATCCACGTCGTCAAAATCTCAGGGCTCTTGCACGGTTCTTCCCTCGCTTATGGGGTATGGACGACATCGTTACTGGATGGGTGGTAGAGCATGGTCGTGCCCAATTTCTTTTTCCTTCTAACGAGGCTATGAATCTGGTTCTCAGAAGGGGCCCCTGGAGTTTTAATCAGTGGATGGTGGCGATGGATCCTTGGCACTTAAATGTTCCAAATGAGGATCCAATAATGATCAATTTCTGGGTTCAAATTAGGGATATTCCTCTTCAATAACGAGTTTGGTCGTGTATGCATTTGTTGGCCCCAGTATCAATCTCTTGTTTTCGAACGCAACTTCCTTTTCGGTCTCGATTCCACGACAGTGACATGCCATTACGAAAGGTTGCGCAATCATTGCTTTTGTTGCAAATCTCTGCAACATGATGTAACAGACTGTGAAATCCCTGAAGAGGAGGCAGCAAATGTTCATCAAGATCCTGAACCAGAAAATGACATGATTGAAGAACTTGATCTTACAAGCGCTAATAATGGTCACCAACGATCAGAAATAACTTCACGTTCAGCCAACCCCCTCCACCGGCCCTCCATCCTATTTTCCTCCACTCTTACAATCTTCTCAAGGTCCTCATGATTTCACCTCTACAACGATCAACTTTGATGGTCGTACAGTACTTGTCTCTGATCTACGAGGCTTCTACCATAACTTCACTTCCATTTCTGATCCAACGGAGGCAGAAGCTCGACGTCGTCTTTTTTTACTTGATCTTGAACATACGGACGATGAGATCATTCATGAAATCACACGACCAGTTGGGTCCATACCTGTCTATCCTGCAAAAAGAAGCAGAACTGTGGCGTCTGAAGACAGTTCATCCAATCACACTTCAAACGGAGGCGCTGATATATTAGTATTTTGTCCAATTTTAACTAGTCTTTTTATCTTGTTTTCGAGTCTTTTCTAGTTTTTTTTTGTGTCTTTTTAGGTATTTGGAGGCTTTGGAACATGGATTGAAGATATTGGAGCACATTGGAGCAAAAAAAGCAATTTTGAGCCAAAAGTCGATTTTTCGCCGCGGGAGCACCTGCTGCGGACCTGGCGAGCACCTGCTCCGGACCTGGCGAGCACCTGCTCCAACCTATTTTACCTAGGGACGCGTTTTTTATTTATTTACCTAGCCCAGCCACCTAGAGGGGAGGAGTTTCGTTTTTTACTTTTCATTCTACGTTCTTTTGTTTTTGGGGATTTTTCCCCTTAGTTCTTCTACCTCTTGCTTGTATCACTTTGGATTTTGCTACTTCAACCTTGGATCTATTCTCTCCTATTGTCAATCAGACCACGACTTTATTTTGAGAAGTTTTCCTGAACCTTATTCTCTTTAATAAGAATAATGATTTCGTCTTATTGCTTTGTTGTGTTTGGATTCGCCATGTGTGAGTAGATCCCCAGCTAGGTTAAGCTTTTCAATGGTGATTTAGGATTTTAATGGCTGAGTACAAATAGGATCGGAATTTATAATGTCTTCGCCAATAGGGATTCGTAATGCTTAGATTAAACTGGCCACTTAGTCTATGCTTTTAGGTTAAACATATTCACGAGAGTGCTCTAGGTTGCTAGATAAATCATTGGTGAGCAATTGGTGCGTAACCAGCGAGAGTTGATTGTTGCGATTGATTGTGAACAGATTGAACCCATTCGTTAATGCTTATCATCTTCGCTAGGTCCAAACGAGAGTTTCGGTATCTAGGTTGTTAGATAAAGTTGTCGATACATCACGAGAGTGGGGCGACATTTATTTATGTTTGAGTTCTAGACCGGTAGTTACTTAGCCCCTGAATAGTTGCTCAGCCTTGTTTCCGAATCACCAGCAAAACACCTTGACCTAGTGCTTTTCTTTATTGATTTATTACCGCTTTTATTTACTTGCAATTCTGTTTCGAAATCAACCATATCTTTTGTCTTAGCTTTATTTATAAATCTCATAATTTCATAGTGTAACCTTGGTCTCTGTGGATTCGATACCCTCTATACTACTGCGATTGTCTGTGCACTTGCAGAAATATTTAGGGTTAAAACTCTGACACATCAAGTTTTTGGCGCCGTTGCCGGGGACCAATTGCGTTACTTTTGATTTTTTGTTTTAAATTCAGTCTAAGAAACTACTAATTCTTTCTTTTTCCTTTCTTTTTATGTTTCAGGTGCATTACCAGTGGACTCATTACCGCTGACATGGGCGAGCAAGAGAACGGACTGGCTGCTCAGTTACAAATACTTCAGGTTGAGATGGAGCAACTACGGAGAGATAGACAAGAGGTTCAGCAACCACAACCTGGTATTGGAGACTCGGACTATCCACATGCCTACTACCATAACCGAGCCGCCATCACACATCCAGCCATTCAGCGGCAAGACTTCGAAATTAAACCTCAATTGATTTTGTTGGTGAAGCAACATCTTTTCCATGGGCTCCCAGCTGAAATTCCCATAGATCACATCGAGAATTTTGAGGAAATTTGCAGCACCACGGGATCTAAGGGAATACCAAGTGAATTCTTGAAGTGCAAGTTGTTCCCGTTTTCACTTGCTGACAAGGCATCTCGATGGCCGAAGTCACTACCACCGGGCTCGTTGAAGACATGGGCTGAATGTAGAGCATCATTCTTGAATCACTTCTACACCAAGTCAAAAACCGCATCCTTGAGGAACAAGATATCTTCATTCCAACAGCATTCCGGGGAAGCTTTTTGTGAGGCTTGGGAAAGGCTGAAGGAATATCTCAGAGAGTGTCCTCACCACGGATTCAAAGACGAGCAGATTCTGGAAATTTTCTATGATGGTGTTGAGTGGGATTATAGGAATACGCTGAATGCGGCTAGTAATGGTGATTTTATGACGAAGACTAGAGATGGTGCTTTTGAGCTGATTGAGAACCTTGCTTCGAGCTCTAGCAACAGGTCTCCTGAGTATGATAGGTCCAAGAAAGTCAATAGTGTGGACACTCAGAAGATTGAGGAGCTGACAGCGAAGGTAAACATCCTTCTACGCGAGAATCAAATACCGGTTAAGTTTGTGGAAGAGAATGGGGATGCACCTATTTTTCAAGAGTTTGAAAAAGATAATGATGCTGGTATACAAAAGGTTAATCACATGAGTGGACATGAATATATGCAAAACCATGGGTTCAACTCAAACTATTGGAGTCACCCGAACATTTCTTACCAAAGCACCAACATCGAGAACGCACATGATCAGGTTTATCCACAGCAAGGAGGGGCTATGAATCAGTTACCACAAGCTCAGGGTTTTCAAAAGTTTTACTCCAGCAACACTCAGGGGAAGCAGTACGTCCCTAATCAGAATCAGAATCGGTTCCAAGGAGGAAACCAACAACAAAACACCCAATTCGCTACACCACCACAAGCTGTCTCTGCGCCTACATCTCAAGATGAGTTGAAGAGTCTTATGCAGCAACTTATGGTAAACCAACAGAAGGTGTCTACTGAGATTAATGCCAAGGTAGATCACATGTACACTGATCTGAATGCTAAGTATGAGGCTGTTACGGCGCATGTGAAGAAGCTAGATATACAAGTAGCTCAAACCGCCGAGGCTATTAAGAGACCAGCTGGAGCTCTTCCAGGTAAAGGAGAATTGCCCAGGAATGAATGCATGTGAATGCTTTAGAGTTGAGGAGTGGAAAGTTGCTGGTACCGCCTACGAGGACAACCTCCCACGAAAAGGCTAAGGAAAAGGTTACCGAACATCAGGCTCAAGGGAGCGATTTTTCTGTGAAGAATGGACATGTTGAGATTGGTTCAAGCTCAAGAACACCTCTGGGAAGTATTCCAATCGATTCTGAGAAAAACTTTTCTGAGCACCCCAATTGTGCTCCGTAGCACCTGCTCCCACAGGGTGCTCCGGCGAAAATTCCAAAAATTTTGCCAGAGCGAATTTATGTACCCAGGGTTCCTTACCCAGTACCTCCTATAAATCTCAGGTATGAGTATGTCAACTTCGTAGAGTTTAGAAGTGGAAGAGTGTTGACATCGCCAATTAGTCCTAAAACCATGGAGAAAGATAAGGAGAGTGCTATAGAGCACAATACCCAAAGGAAAGCTCTAGCCACAGAAGAAATATTGATGGAACATGATTCACACTCAGGAATACATGTTAAAATGACTCCAGCTGATTCTCAGACCAAAACTATCAAGCATCCCAATTCTGCTCCGGAGCACGTGCTCCGACAGGGTGCTCCAGCCAAATCTGCAAAAACTCCTCCAGAGCGAGTCTACATGCCTAGGGTCCCTTACCCGGTTTCTTCAAAGGAAACTCAGAAAGATTTGTAAGATACAAAGTGCATGAAGATAATGGAAGCTCATGAACTTAAAAAGGTAATATATTGGGTTCCACCAATCCAACTAAAAGGTACATGCGATTCAACCCTTCCAATTCATAATTTTGAGGATATTCAGTTGCCTAAAGTTGTTGGAGATGAAGTTGACTATTCTGTGATGAACTCGTTTACTCCTAAAGTTGACTTTATTTTTCCATTAAATGCATTTGATTCTGCTGGGCATTCAATCATCCAAGAAAATTTCAAGATATATGCTACAATTGTAGTAAACTTCATTGGTGAATGTTTTGTCTATCTACCATGGGCAATTGTGCGTGATTTTGCAGAAATTATCTATTGCCTTAACAGGAGAAGGACCAAAGGACCATTGGCCCAACCTTTTGATTCTCATGATTAACACCTTTCGTACATAGGTCAAGCTATAGACCTTAAACAAGCGCTTGGTGGGAGGCGACCCACCGGTAAGATTTTGTACATATTTTTCTAAATTTGCTTTTATTACTAATTTTGTTTTTAGTTTACATAAAAAAAAAGGGAAAAATTGGTGAGCACCCCGCACCCGTTCGAGAGCACATGCTCTGCTAAGGTGCTCCGCATGCAAAAACCGGAACATAAGTTGAAATCCAATCCTCAACACACAGCCCCAGCCTTCGCCCAGCACCTCCGACACGAGCCAGCTCTAGCGACAATGGAAGCGAAGAGCTGGCTGTGATGATCCGGACACCGCTACAACGCGGTGAATTCTATCCACACTTTCTTTTACCATTGTATTATCCATTTTTATCTTTTTCATTTTTCAGCCAATCCTTCAGTTCTTTTTCACACCGGGGACGGTGTGATTTAAGTCTGGGGGAGAGGTCTGCTACTAACTATTTTTCTTTGTCTTTGAGTCTTATTTTTGTGTCTTTCGTTTTTTTTCTTTGTCTAGGTCTGAATCAGGTCCAGCTGCTTGCAGCTAAGTGTCAGTTTTTATTTTTATTTTTATTGAGTCAAATTTGTTGGGAAATTATGAACTTGATCTATTGGATTTATTTTCGGACTAAGGATTACTTGTATGACTCACAGTTTGGCCAAAGTTCTGTGTCGGAAAGGCATTGGGTGGATTAAATATTCCCCAAAGGTCACACTCAGCGGGATATAGGTTGAACCAATGTCATCTCTAATTTTTATTTGGTTTCTAATCTTGACTTTTAATTTCTTTCTCAGAGATTTGATGTCCATTGGGCAAGACCTATTCGAACCATAAAAGACACCGCAACTCTCCACAAAGTATGCTCTTTTCTCTCTAACACTCCTCTCGGTCCAACATTCTAAAAAAAAAAAGGAAAAAGAAAAGAGAGTTCAAAGCAACAAGTTCAAGTGAACCAAGGAATGATGCGTAAACCCGTGTATCCTTTGTGACCTCATGGAAAGCTTGTTGTAAGGGAAACTAAAAGTTTCGAAGTGAACCAAGGGATGATGCGTAGACCCGTGTATCCTTTGTGACCTCATGGAGATTCGTCCTATAAAAAAAATAGTAATAAGAAGAAGCATCAGAAAAGTGATGGTTGTGAGGCAAAGCCTCAGTAAAAAAATATGTTGTTGTGTTCGGAAGAGGAAAGAGTTAAGAGAAGAGCATGCGGGAGAGAGTCTTCGGTTAGAAGAAGTCAGCACCCTTTGGGCTGATTTCCCTTGGTAAGATCACTGTACTTTTTATTTTCATTAATCTATGTAAGAGATGACAGTGGGAATTCCGAAAATTCTGTTGGGTTGTGAGTTATTAAGATTAGGTTATGAACCCCACGGCTAATTACGGTACATGTCCTAAGGTCCAGTGAAGAAGGTATGAAGTCCGAATTTATTTTTCCAACAAGCAAGTGAGTTCCCGTGATTTTCAAAACCTCTTCTCTGTTCTTGATCTTGTTTTGTTTGAGGACAAACAAAGGTCTAAGTCCGGGGGAGTTGATATATTAGTATTTTGTCCCATTTTAACTAGTCTTTTTATCTTGTTTTCGAGTCTTTTCTAGTTTCTTTTGTGTCTTTTCAGGTATTTGGAGGCTTTGGAGCATGGATTGAAGATATTGGAGCACATTGGAGCAAAAGAAGCAATTTTGAGCCAAAAGTCGATTTTTCGCCGCAGGAGCACCTGCTCCGGACCTGGCGAGCACCTGCTCCAACCTATTTTACCTAGGGACGCGTTTTTTATTTATTTATATAATAATAAAAGGCCCAGCCGTCTAGAGGGGAGGAGTTTCGTTTTTTACTTTTCATTCTACGTTCTTTTGTTTTTGGGGATTTTTTCCCCTTAGTTCTTCTACCTCTTGCTTGTATCACTTTGGATTTTGCTACTTCAACCTTGGATCTATTCTCTCCTATTGTCAATCAGACCACGACTTTGTTTTGAGAAGTTTTCCTGAACCTTATTCTCTTTAATAAGAATAATGATTTCGTCTTATTGCTTTGTTGTGTTTGGATTCGCCATGTGTGAGTAGATCCCCAGCTAGGTTAAGGTTTTCAATGGTGATTTAGGATTTTAATGGCTGAGTACAAATAGAATCAGAATTTATAATGTCTTCGCCAATAGGGATTCATAATGCTTAGATTAAACTGGCCACTTAGTCTATGCTTTTAGGTTAAACATATTCACGAGAGTGCTCTAGGTTGCTAGATAAATCATTGGTGAGCAATTGGTGCGTAACCAGCGAAAGTTGATTATTGCGATTGATTGTGAACAGATTGAACCCATTTGTTAATGCTTATCGTCTTCGCTAGGTCCAAACGAGAGTTTCGGTATCTAGGTTGTTAGATAAAGTTGTCGATACATCACGAGAGTGGGGCGACATTTATTTATGTTTGAGTTCTAGACCGGTAGTTACTTAGCCCCTGAATAGTTGCTCAGCCTTGTTTCCGAATCACCAGCAAAACACCTTGACCTAGTGCTTTTCTTTATTGATTTATTACCGCTTTTATTTACTTGCAATTCTGTTTCGAAATCAACCATATCTTTTGTCTTAGCTTTATTTACAAATCTCATAATTTCATAGTGTAACCTTGGTCTCTGTGGATTCGATACCCTCTATACTACTGCGATTGTCTGTGCGATTGTCTGTGCACTTGCAGAAATATTTAGGGTTAAAACTCTGACACATCAGGCGCGGCGGGCCCGATAGCGCCACCAGATCCATGAGGACAGCCTACTGGAAGTGTCAGGGAATAGGATAAAGTTCTAATTTCCTATCTTAGGTTCTTTTGGCAAAATGGCCTTAGCGGCGGATTGGCTTTATTTTGGAAAAATTCTATAGATATTTCTATTCTGTATCAAGATGCAAGATTAGTAGATTGGATTGTTAATGATAATATATCTACTTTCTACTTATCTTGTATTTATGGTCATCCTATTATTTTTATTATAAAAAAAAATAAGAAAAAAAAAAAAAAAAAAATTAAAAAAAAAAAAAAAAGGAGGTTTGGTTTTTTTTGTGACTTCAATCAAATCCAAAACAACAATGAGAAAATCAGAGGTCATTGCAGAGATGAATCATCATTTTCGGATTTCAAAACCATGTTACAAGAATGTGATATGCAGGAACTCAAGTATATCGGCAATAAATTTAGTTGGTCAGGACAACGAAGTGTAAAGCGAAATGGGGTAAGACAAAAGGAATGTATTCAATGCTGCCTAGATAAATCCTTTGCAAACACGGAATGGTTCTCATTATATTCAGCTTCTGAAGCACAATTCTTAGAGCCCATTGAGTTGGATCATCGTCCTCTTATCATCAAAATAATGGCGAATACTCCTGTTAAAAGAGAGATGTTCCGATATGATAAAAGGTTATGGGAAAGAGACGGATTCAAAGAAGACATCTCACGAGATTGGAAAGCTCTACCGAACCATCACATTGTTTCAAAAAAAAAATAAAGGCAGTACGATTCAGAATATCACGGTGGAAAAAAAAGTCATTGTACAAACTCAGCAGCCGAGATTGATCAATTCAAACATGAATTGGAAGACGAACTTCTAAAATTCTCCCCAAATCCTGAACAAATAAAAGTGATCAAGTTCAACCTAAGCCGAGCTTATTGTCAAGAGGAACAATATTGGAAACTGAAGAGCAGAGTTAAATGATTAAGGGAAGGGGATCGTAATACTAAGTTTTTTCACGGTTGTGCAAAAATTTGGAAAGCAATGAATAAAATGGTTTCTATTATGGACGATGCGGGTATTCAACAGTCTAGAGAGGAAAACATTTTGAAGGTCACTACTCAATACTTTGAGAATATCTTCCAAAGTAATTCTAATTCAGAGTGGGGAAATTTCTTCGATGGCTTTTCTTCTCCTGTTACACCACAGATGAATGCTTCTCTAACTCGGCCAATTACAGATTATGAGATAAACAAAGCTACCAAAAATATTGGTAGTGACAAAGCACCAGGTCTGGATGGGATGTCTGCAGCCTTTTTTAATCAGTTTTGGTCAATAGTTGGGTTCGATATTCACCAAGAAGTTAAAAAATTCTTCCATGACTCAATCATTCCCCTACAGCTAAACCAGACCAATATATGTCTCCTCCCGAAAACAGAACAAGCTTCACACATGAGTGATTATCGACCAATTAGTCTTTGTAATGTCGACTACAAAATTATTTCTAAAATCATTATCTCTCGCCTCAAGTCTGTGATGCCGTTAATAATTTCAGATCAACAATCGGCTTTTATTCCTGGAAGAAAAATTACAGACAATGTGATGGTTGCTCATGAGCTACTACATTCATTGAAATCAAGGAAACGACAATCTCAAACCTATATGGCCATCAAAACATATATCCGTAAAGCCTACGACCGAGTGGAGTGGAATTTCCTTGAGCAAGTGATGGTTCAGTTAGGTTTCAATGATATTTGGATCAATTGGCTTATGTAGTGTGTATGTTCTGTCTCATACTCGGTGTTAATTAATTGTAGCCCATATGGATACATTATTCCACAGCGTGGGATTAGACAAGTAGATCCATTGTCACCGTATCTATTCCTCTTCTGCGCGGAAATGCTTACACAAAGTCTCCATCGGGAGGAATTAAAGAAAAATATTCGAGGTGTATTCATCAGTAACTCCGGTCCACAAGTTAGCCAACTTTTATCTGCAGATGATTCTCTCTTCTTCTGTCAGGCAAATAGAAGAAACAATATGGCTTTGGCAAAGGTTTTTCCGGTTTATGGCAAACTATCAGGACAAATTGTCAATCTCAACAAATCTTCCATTACATTTGGTTCTCGAGTATCAGAAGAGAGAGAATCGGAGGTCACCCATCATATACCGATTCAACATACAGGCGGTTGTGGTAAATATCTCGGATTATCGGAAGAATTTACGAGGAAAAAAGGGAAATGGTTGAATTTATTTTGAAAAAAGTCAAAGAGCATACTACTGGCTGGCATCATAAATTTCTATCTGAAGGCGGCAAAGAAGTTCTTATTAAGGCAGTTGCACTGGCCATGTCTACTTATGCTATGAGCTTTTTAAAATTACATGTTTCAATTTGTGAGGACATTGATTATGTTCTGTCTCAATTCTGGTGGGGCTCGGACAGTTCAAAAAGAAAGATGTCTTGGGTGGCTTGGAAGAAATTGAGTTTACCAAAAAAAGAAGGTGGTCTAGGTTTTAAAGATATTGTGAAGTTTAATACTGCTCTTTTAGCTAAGCAAGCCTGGCGCATTATGAAGAATCATTCGAGCTTGCTGGCTTGAATAATGAAAATTAGATATTTCCCCGACTCGACGATTCAAGAAGCAAGACTACAGCGGAAATGTTCTCATGGCTGGCGATCAATCCTCAATGGTCGTGACTTGCTGATTCAAGGTTTACGTCATCAAATAGGAGATGGGAAATCAATCAATCCTTTCAAGCATTCATGGATTCCGTCACACCCCCCCCCCCCACGCCCTGCTTCTTGTATCAATTCTAACTCCTTTTCAACAAGTGAAGCTATATGTTTACAAGACTTTTGGCAGCCACGTTGTAAACAATGGGATGAAGCAAAACTACAACAGTATTTTTCTATTGAAGATGCAAATTAGGCTCTGAAAATCTACATTCCTCATCACTCAAGTAATGATAAAATCATTTGGCACTATACGAAGAACGGAGAGTATTCTGTCAAATCTGGATATTGGCTTTCTACTCATCTTCTGAACCATAATCGTCCGATTTCACCAACACATGTAATACGGATCTGAAGACAAAAATATGGAAATCGTCAATGCCTCCTAAATTAAAACATTTCTACTGGAGAGTTTTATCGCAAGCCTTAAGTACAGGTTACCAATTAAACAAAAGAGGAATTCCGATAAATGCAACTTGTTAACA
The DNA here is from genome assembly GCA_028015245.1 of Cardamine occulta. Classification (NCBI taxonomy): domain Eukaryota; kingdom Viridiplantae; phylum Streptophyta; class Magnoliopsida; order Brassicales; family Brassicaceae; genus Cardamine; species Cardamine occulta. Next base: position 10,855,797 of record CM051374.1, read on the forward strand.
CTGTCATCAAGATGTGAAGACAATAAAGCATCTTCTGCTTCAATTCCCATATGCTACTCTGGCTTGGCAAAGCCCTAAAGTGGATCTTTTCACCACTCACGTTATATCCAGCTTACTTGAAGAGAATATCCGGGCTATGTCCATCATCTATCAAGCGCCCCCAGAGATAATCAACACTTGCCATTTTGGATAGGTTGGCAACTATGGAAATCTAGGAATGATATGATTTTCAACAAAGTCTCCCATGATGTTGACTCAATTATTACAAAGGCAGAAGATAATTTCGTCGAATGGATATCCGCTACTACATCAACACGTTCACCCCCACCAAACCTCTCAAATCATCCTCCCCAAACTTATTGGCATAAACCACCTTCATGCTTGCTAAAATGTAACTTTGACGCAAGCTATATACATAACAATATCCATATTGGAGTTGGATGGGTTCTTCGCGATGAACATGGTGTATACAAACTTTCAGGCTCTACAAAACTACATCAAGGCTCAAACCCACTTGAAGCTGAAGGAATGTCCCTTCTACATGCAACCCAGACCCTCTGGTATAGAGGTTTTCATAATGTGATTATGGAAACTGATTGTCAAGAGCTGCATAAACTTCTCCACAACCAATGCAAAAATGCAACTATGGAGTCCTTAATCATTGATATCTGCAGTTGGGCGGATCGATTCACTAATATATCATTTACATTGGTATCGCGTGAGTATAATCAAGTAGCCGATAAATTATCAAAAGAAGCGCTTCTTCAAAGTGTCACGTCTCAAATTTATTTTTATCCACCACTTTGTATAAGCTCTTTTCTCGTTCGAGATTATGTAAACATTACTTCTTAATAAATAGATGTTTAAAAAAAAACATTTTTATACGGTTTTATAAGGTTTTATAATGGTTCTTTTAAAATTTGGGAGTTTTATAAAGTAATTTTCTAGCAAAAAAACAGATCTATTTCTTTGCCAAAAATGAGAAATTTGTAAATTTTCAGCAAAAAAATAGATCTATAATTTTCTCGCCAAAAAATTGATTTCGTTATTTTTCTGCAAAAAATTTGATTATTGTTATGAAAGTCAATAACACACACTACAATATGGAAAACATGAATGCAGTTTACGGCTCGAATAAATTCTTACGGAGCCCACCATCACTATGCACACATAGTAATTTACTTTTTACGTCTATATAAACGAATGAATTCGTTCATTCAAAACACGCAACTTACAAACACAATACATTCGTAATAAGAAAAGTTATCTTTCTCTTTCTCTCATTCCCTTATTAACCCGATCTCTTTTCACGGGTATAAATGTTTTGTCTTTATTTATATTTATCTTTCTGATAAATTCATATTCTTTTTATAACACGTTATCAACATGATCACTCTATGATTATGCTAAATATTTTTAATATAAATTATATCGTATAATTTTCCACTGTGGGCGGCATATCGCTTTCATAAAAATATATTATTTTTCAGTGGTTGTTTAATATACCACTATTTGTTTACTTTTACTGTAGGCGTTTTTTGCCTCAATGTTAATTTAATGTTCTTAAGCTATGGTTGCTTAATGCACCATAACTATATATTCATTGGACAGCTGAGCCGCCTAATATTTTAGTTATTATTCTGACGTGGCTGACTCTATCACCATATAATATCATTGTTAAATTTTTTATGTTATTATATAATGGAGGCTCGGCCACCACCATATAAATTTTTGTCTGAAAATTAGTAAATTAACTGATTGATTATTAAAGTTTTTCAGATTTATTTTTGTCTTTAACACCAATGGTCACAAATAGAAATTTTTAAATTTATCTACTTTTTAAACGACTATGAACAGTAATTTTAATCTATAAATACATTCATTTTCACTCATTCATTTTCACTCATTCATTTCATCCAAATATTTTATCTCCCTTCAAATCTTTCTCCAAGAAAAAAGTCGATTTAGTTCTCATCTTGAAGAATGTTTCACTTTCTTTTAGTTCTTTGTTTATTTATAATTCTTGCTTCTATTTATGGTCTCTTCGTTCCAGAATTTACTTATGCAGAGTTCCCCACAAACATCGGTTTACTGTTTTACGCAATATTCTTTTTTATAATTGCTTGCATTATTAATATTAACGGTTCATTTTAATTATGTAATATCATCTTATTAATAAAATATTTGTTTCACTTTGTTTTTAGAAAAAACCATATGGCAAACATAGAGGGACTCAAGTTTCCGGCTTTATAAATAACTGGAGCAAATTATATCGCATGGACAACTAATGCGGAGCTTTACCTGGAAATGGAAAAAATATCCAAAACAATAAAAGAGAAAATTACTTCGTCCCCTCATGAGTAGGCGAAATCAATAATTTTTCTCCGAAAACATCTTGATGAAAATCTGTCGCATGACTTTGCGCATGTAAAATATCCTGCGGATTTGTGGAAAGCACTAAAAGAAAGGTTTGACAATCAAAAGGAAATAACGCTTCCACATGCCATAGATGAATGGAATAATCTAAGATTCCAGAATTTTGAGAAGGTTTCCGCAATGCTGAAAATAGTGGCTCAATTGGAGTATTGTGGAAAGCTGGTTAGTGAAGCATAAATGCTTAATAAAACTTTCTTCACTTTCCACAAAACCTACTATGTGTTGCAAAAGCACTACAGAAATTGCGGATACAAAAGATTTTCCAAGCTGATTGTGACGCTCATGCTTGCGGACAAGAATAATGAGCTCCTCATCAAGAATCATAATGCTCGACCAACTGGAGCCAAAGCATTTTCAGAAGTGAATGCAACAGATGCACCAGATGTAAAATTTCCAAAGCGAGGAAATCAGATCTATAGAGGTCATGGTCGCGGTCGTGATCGTGATCGTGGTCACTGATTTAATCGGGGACATGGTAAACCCTATAACCCACAAGGCAGGGGGCCTTATACTTAGGTCCGACCTGAACAAGGTCAGAAAGAGAAAGAATCCCAGAGAAGTACCAACCAAAAACGCAAGAACATCTGTGACAACCACACTCTATTTTTTTTTAACACGCAATTACTTAATAAATAAACGCCCATACATTTAAATATTCTCCAAGCAATCAACATACAACAAGCAACAACAATTATACCGGTTCTAGCAATCATACAAAAGCTAAAAAACCTAAAGCTACCGGTCCTAATCATCCTCCCCCACCTCGTCTCAATTCTACGATCACGCCTTATCTTTACCTGCATTGATAAAATTGATGCATCAACATTTGGTAAACCAAACGCTGAGTGAGATTAATCCTCCCAACAACAGATTATATGAAAGCCCACGCAAAACAAACAACCATAACAACATGAAATAATAGTACCACGTATTACTTCAAACAATCAGCTAACATGCAACCTTATGCAAGGCTAATCAAACACATCCATGACTAACCACCTACCAATTCACAACATCAAGAAATGCTAAAAATACAAGTCACAGAAAAATAGGGTCAATCGACCACAACCTATCGATCATCACCATCGATACCCCCAATTGACCACACCCTATCAACCACTCCTGGTCGATAACCACTATCGACCTCGACCTATCGACCATACCTGGTCGATAGCCATCATAAAAACACTCCGAAGAAACTCATCGACTTACCTATCGACCTGCCCTAGTCGATACACCTATCAACCTCGCTCTATCGACCACACATGGTCGATAAGCACTAGGAAAAATGCCCAGCAGGATCTATCGACCAACCTATCAACCTGCCCTAGTCGATACACCCTATTGACCTCGCTCTATGGACCACACTTGATCAATAAGCACTTGGAAAAACATCCCGCAGGATCTATCAACCTCGCTCTATCGACCTGGCCTAGTCGATAGCGGGTCCGATTTCTCCACTTCTCAACTTAGTCTAGGCACCCTCCTAAGGCCAAACCTTTATACCACAACCAATACACATACCAAGCAAGGAAATAACACACCAAGCAACTAGGAAAACACTCCTAACAAGCCATGGAATCACCAAGAAACCACAACCCACAAAATCACCAAGCAAGCATAAGAATTGACAATCAAAACTTAACAAGGCACAACAAGCACAAATCCATGGTTCTCTAACCACCACAAGCTTAACAAACTCTAGCTAAAGCTCTACAAATGACCATAAGGTTTCTAAGTAACCTAGGAACACCCCCAAAGCTTAGCGCAACCCCACAAGCCCCCACACATGGCTTAATGATAACCTTTGGTCACAACTCACCTTAAAATAGATGGATCTATGCTTAGATGAACTCCCCAAGCTCAAGAAAGATCTCTCTTCTTCCTCCAAAGCTCACACCAACTAGCCTCACTCCAATCCTTCCTTTTTCCCAAGCTTCTCAAAGCTCCACACCCTTTGATCTCACAAGATCCAAGCTTCACCAAGCTTTAAAAATTCTTCTCTTCTTCTTCTCTCTTCTCCAAGCTCTCACAAGCTCACAAGCTCACTCTCCACCAACAAAAATGGCGAGCACAAGAAGAAAGACAAGAAGAAGAAGAAGCCAAAATGATTTTGTCTTCCTTCTTGAGAAAAACCCCACAACTTTCAAAATGATTTATGACACCCTTGGAACAAATCTAAATTAATTATTTCGCCCCATAATCAATTTCTCGAGACTTGTCTAAGGTTCATAAACTCGAAAGAACTTCCAAATTAAATAAATTAATTAATTTCTGGAACACGGGCGTTACAATTCTCTCCCACTAACTTAGATTCGTCCTCAAAGCTTATGTTACCGTTCATCTCCAATGAACCTTAATCGTCTCAACAATTACTTAACCCTCGGCCAACCCGGCCAAGTCAACTAACAAACAAGGTTTACCATCAACCTCCGAGGCTTCACACTACCTCCCGACCAACACGGCCAACATAGGAGATTAACTACGAATCTCTGAGGTTTTCACACTACCTCCTGACCATCCCGGTCAACACACACACACATGTACACGCATGTACATCCGAGGTCCATAACTAACCTCCGAGGTTTCCCACTCAGTCACTATGCTTACGACACCGCAGCATCATATGTGCTTATTGCTCACTCACAGACCAAACCCCAATACACAAGACACCGCAGCATCTCCGAGTTTTGAGCATCTACCATACCCCGCAGGATATCCACCATATCTTGCAAGATATTAACCATACAGCCTCTGGCTTCCAAGCTTCCTCCTACACCCCGTCACAGAAATGTCACAAAATTTAATTTTATTTGTTTTCACTCAGATTTGCTTTAATTAAATTAAGTAATGCCAAATTAGTCAATCACATGAAGAGAATTATACTATTGAAAATGATCACCAAAAATGGTATTTCCAACTGGTTATTTTAAGAATGATATTATTGAAATTCTCCCTTTTTAAAACTCTTTAGCCAATTTTCATTGAAAATCTTTAAAAACTATTTTACTTGGTTTTCAACTTTTCAGATGAAACTACTTTTTTATATATACAGCATATGCAAATTTCAAATTTCAAAAAATAAACCATAATCCATTTAAATAGTTATATAATATAATGGGTATTCCTCACATGCATTTTACTCAAGTTCAGTTACACACAGATTGTTTGGATAATTCATCTGTCTAATTAGTTAAAAGTTCAAACCACAAAATCCAAAAGAGCATTACTTTTGAAAGGGAATGTATTTCGGTAAATCTGATTACAACATTTCGGGAGTTTAAATTTCGAATCCAATGATACAAATACAATAATAATAAAACAAAACAAGGCATTACATAGTGAGTCCTGTCAAAAGAAAGAACCACGAAAAAGCCTATAAATATAATATTTATATATATATATATATATCGTGGCTTTTCATGGTTTTTCTTTTTCGTGCCTGTAACTCTGAGAAAGGACACAGTTGTGTAAGTAAATAAATGTGGAACACAATCAGAGACAAAAGCCTAAAGACTCGAGCATAACTTTGTTTCGATTTGTTCAAATTTCAAAAACGTCTCTTTAACTCACCACTCCCTCCATTATCACCACAATTTCACATTCTCCTATTTTCTCTCTCTCTCTCTTTCAAACTTTTATACTCACCTGAGAAAAAATAAAAATAAATCTCAGTTTTTTTCCTCTGTTTCTTCTACGAATTAGAGCCATAAAGATCGAAACTTTTGCTTCAAATGGGTGCTTCAGGTAAATGGGTCAAGTCCATAATTGGTCTGAAGAAGCCAGAGAAGGATGAAATTGTAAGAGCTTAAACCCAAAGTACTTAAACTTTTTTTGTTCTCTCAATTCAAAGTTTAAAGCTTTATAAGATTCTTTAAATTCAGGAAAAGAGCAATGGGAAGAACAAGAAATGGAAGCTATGGAGGACTTCTTCAGTTGATTCATGGAAAGGTTTTAAAGGAAGACATCGGTCTGAATCAGAAGGTCTTGATTCTTCAACTATTTACTCTGCAGCTGTTGCAACTGTTCTTAGAGCTCCTCCAAAAGATTTCAAAGCTGTTAGAGAAGAATGGGCAGCTATAAGAATCCAAACCACATTTCGTGGATTCTTGGTAAGTTTTCTTGAATTGAACAAGAATTGAGATCTGAAGTCCTTTTTTTGTTTTTTTCCATAATCTTTGAATTTGTTTGTTTACTTTAAGGCGAGAAGAGCTTTAAGAGCATTGAAAGGGATAGTGAGGTTACAAGCTTTAGTTAGAGGAAGACAAGTAAGGAAACAAGCAGCTGTAACATTAAGATGCATGCAAGCTTTGGTTAGAGTTCAAGCTCGTGTTAGAGCTCGTCGTGTAAGGATGACTGTAGAAGGACAAGCTGTTCAAAAACTTTTAGATGAACACAGAACCAAATCTGATCTCTTGAAAGAAGTTGAGGTAATGGTCTTTATCTCTGCGCTCATTGCTTTGATTCATTGCCAAGATTGTTTCTTGTTTTAAGATTTGTTATGGTCTCTCAGGAAGGTTGGTGTGATAGGAAAGGAACTGTAGATGATATTAAGAGTAAGTTACAGCAGAGACAAGAAGGTGCTTTTAAGAGGGAACGCGCATTGGCTTATGCTCTAGCTCAAAAGGTAACTTGTGTGAAAGAGTATTCTTCTCTAACTTGTTTAAGTTCGTTTTTTGAATCGAAAATTCTGGTTTCTTGTAGCAATGGAGGTCAATTCCTAGCTCAAACCTTAAGACAAACAGTTCAATCTCATATCTTAAAAGTCAAGAGTTTGACAAGAATAGTTGGGGATGGAGTTGGTTAGAGCGTTGGATGGCTGCTAGGCCATGGGAGACTAGGATTATGGACAGTGTTGATGCTGCTGTCACGCCTCCTCCTAAGCATTTGAAGTCACCTGAAACCGCGGATGTTGTGAAAGTTAGAAGGAACAATGTGACAACTCGTGTATCTGCAAAGCCTCCTTCTCATTCAAGTCCTGGTTATGAGTTTAATGAGAGTTCTGGTTCGTCTTCTATCTGTACTTCAACCACACCTGTTTCTGGAACCACTGGTCTTGTTTCAGATAACTCCAGTGGTCAAGTAAACAAGAACAAGCCAAGTTACATGAGCTTGACTGAATCAACAAAGGCGAAGCGAAGAACTAACCGTGTTGTTAGACAATCTATGGATGAGGTTCAGTTTATGAAGAACTCTGGATTGTTGATTGGAGTGTTGAAGAGTAGTCCTACCTCAGATCCTTCCTGTGTTAGTTTCTCAAAACCACTTGGTGTTACTACTCGATTTGAGAAGCAGAGAGGGTAAAGTGTGATCTTGTGAGATTCATGTTAATTTCAACAGCTTGTTGTTGGTTGTCTTGTGTTGTGAGATATGTGTATGTTAATTGTTTTTTTTTTTTGTTCCCTCTGAAACTACATTGGAGTTTTGAATTTAAATATGGAAATTGTAGTCTTTGCTTTTATTTCATCATGAAACTCTAAGTTTATATCATC
>CM051374.1:10863824-11063824 GCA_028015245.1 Cardamine occulta
ACTAGTTTCAAGAATCAGAATCTTTTGATGGCTCTGAGTTTAACACCGTTCTTGAAGCTGAGAATTACACCATAATCAAGCTGCAATGGTTTCTCCATTTCTTGGGAATGTCTGAAAATGTAATTACGGTAGAGATGCAGCAAGGTGAGTTTAATCTCCTGCAGTACAAATCTCTGTCCAACACATGCTCGTGGGCCAATACCGAACGGGATGAAAGCGTATGGATGCCTAAGTTTCTCTTCTTCCCCGTTCGGATCAAATCTTTCTGGCCTGAACTTCTCTGGCTCTGGAAAGTTTTTGGGATCCTTTGCTAGAACTCCTAATGCCAACCAAACCCATGTCCCCTAAACAACAACAATTAGGTCAGTAATAAAGGACAAGTCTTTCTTAAAATGTGAAAGTAATGCTTTTTAATGGTAGCAATGGATGAAACAGATTAGTCTTCTTTTTATTCACCATTCAGAAGTTTTTGGTTTTCTTTTGGTATTCACACTGTTGTGTACCAAAAACTTGTGAATGGTAAGTAAAAGTGGTTTTGACTGCCCAATGAGTTGATGGATTTACCTTAGGGAGTAAGTAACCTCCTATCTCCACATCTTTTGCAGTTTCTCTTGCAACCAAAGGAGAAACCATATAGAATCTCATAGCCTCTTTGATGACCTATAAAGGAGGAGGAAAAAAAACATCCATAAAGATTCTAATACACTCACAGAAACTCAACTTCTCAGTTTTGTTTGTTACGAATGAAGCACCTGATCAAGGTATGGAAACTTGTATTGAAAGTCATGAGCAGTCGGGATCAGATCACGGCCTCGAAACCCATCAATTTCTTGAAGCAGACATTTCTCGGCTTCTAGATGAGCAGAGACTAAATAAAGAACAGATGACAATGTGAAAGCAGTGGTTGCAGAGCCAGCGAGAAGATGCTCATAAGTCACAGCACTAATATAATCCGGCGTGAAGATGTTTTTGGCGAAAGGATCGGATTCTCGAGCTTTTAAGATCAATGACAAGAAGTCTTTTGAGTCAGTAATCTCTGTCTCCTTGGCTCTCTTTGACACAATCTCATTGAGTTGTCCACTAAGTTTTGCATTAGTCTTCTCAACTCTCCAGTCCATAGTTCCTGGTATCCTCTTAAAAACCTGCCTGAATGGTTCTTGAAGAATCGGAATTAGTAAGCCTAAGATGATAGAGAGTGAGCCAGATAAATCCATCTTAAGCTGTGTTGTTGAGTAGACATGTTGGTTTATGAAATCAGTAACTTCTACATCTTTACTTGGTTTTTTCCCTGAGAGGCCGAAATTAACTCCAAAAGCAGCTTGTCCAATGATATCAGTTGTTAGTTTGAGGAAAAGATTGGAGAAAACGATATCTCGCGGTTCGGAATCAAGATTATGTGTAGCAGAAGTGATGAAATTGTGCATTGTGGGGATAAGACTGGTTAAATGTGAAGGCTGGTAAAGAGATAGAATAGTGTTTCTCATCTTAGACCATCTCTTGTCCCTATAAGAGATCCATGAATCATTAATGGTTATAGAAACAAAACTACAGAAGAATTATAGAGTTTATAAAGCATGTATGAACCTTGTGAAGAAGAGGCCTTTCTTGTGAAGAGGAGAGGCTGAGATTGGAGAAGGAACACTTCTGTTTGGAATATCTTTGAACTTCTTTATTCCAACTTCTCTGCATAGCTCTGCTTCTGCTACGATTATTAGTGGTTGCCTTCCCATCTGAAATCTGTTAAATTTTGTTTTTAATTCATATTTCTTTCTTTTTTTTCTTAGAAAATATCATTTGTGTTCATCTTTTTTCTTTTTGGTTTGTTCATCAATCAACCAATAACAACCATAAGAGATAACCATATGAACAATAGTGCTAGATTCTGCTCTTTTTTTTTTCTTTTTCATTTTTCTCTTAGTTTTGTAAACCCAGTTCTCATGGTTTGCTTAACCAAACCCTTTTTAATAAATTTGACCCAAAAAAAGAAACAGAGAGATGGCCATATAAACCAAACTGAGCCAAATCTAAACCAAAATGTTTAAACTAAAATCAAAGTGAACTCTGTTTATAATCTCTTTGGATTTCTTCTGTAAGATGAAATAAAACAGACCAATTTTAGTGTAAGTGGACCAAACCAAGCTGAATTTCATCTTTAGTTTGTGTTGTGTTCATCAATCAACATTAAGATTCACTCCAAGTTTTTTTTTTTTTTTTTTTTTTTAACTCAATTCTCTTGATTTTGGTTAAACAAACCAATTTAGTTTAACATTTCAGGTTCAAAAAGAAATGGCTATATAAACTAAAATGAACCAAAATGTTTAAACTAAAATCAAAGTGTCAATGTGTAAATAATCTGTTTGGTTTTTATGTCTTAAAACGAAGAAAAAAAGAGAAAAAACGAAAAGAGAGACTAAAATTAGTGTAATTGGACTAAACCAAGCTAAATAGTGTTAACTAAAGTTCATTAAATTTATATTTAAATGTAAATGTTTGGGGAATCAATGTAATCATACTAAATTACTAATACATATAATATTAATTCAATCACTATTTATAGATAGTTATTTTCCTTAATTTAAATCAAAAAGATTCTAAACCGAAATCAAATAAAACAAGTCAAGATTATACCAAACCGGACAATTCTGATATTCAAATGATTTTTATTTGGTTACAATTCTTCATGAAAACCGAGAAAGCACCCAAAATTAGAAATCAAGAGGGAGAGAGTGACCTGAAAATAGGGCCATACTGCTTAGCAAGAACGGAGAAGACGTCAGGGCCGTACTTAGCCATCAAGGGCAAGTGCCCAACTAGAGGCATAGCGGTTGGACCAGGGACATTGCGTACGGACCAGGAGGGTTGGTACAAGTAAACCACAATCACAACCGCTGCAAAGCTCAAGAATGTAACAAGAGCTTTGTGTTGTGTCAAGAATGGATCAAGAACTTCCCACCACAGATGTTGTTGCGTCTTCATTTCTCTAACCTCTAAAGTTCTTCTCTCTTTTATTATTCTATTTAATGGGTGTGGGCTTGTTGGGTGGTTTATTGATTTATGGGGATTTATATAGTATTAGAAGTGCTTCTCTCTTCTACATTCTTTCCACTAGCCCACCTTTAGAATAGCGTGGAGCTATTTTGCAAGACGACAAAATGCGTTGATTTTTTTTTTCTCAAGTTCCGATCTCTCCACTACACAGTAGAGTAGTATAGTAACTAGTAAGTGATTGTAACGCACGGATTTCATTAGGCATGAACAATCGAAGATCCATCTAGGTATCGATTAAAGTTCAGATTGGTTCTTTAGGTTTTAGATATTTCGGACATAAAGTTTAGAAACCATTCAGATATTTTAAAATTTTGATTCAGGTTCAGTTCGGATATTTTGGTTATATAGATTTAAAAACCATTCAGATATTTATAAATTTTGGATACAATTTGGTTTGATTATTTTTTACCCGACTATCCAAAATAACCTCAAAAAACCTAAAATATCTTAAAAACTAAAACATTGGTTAACTTTTCATAATATTTGGTTAAAATTTGACAAATATAACTAAATATTTTAGGATATTTAGGTTATTTTGGGTTATTGGATATAAAACTAAGACAATTTCTTCTGTAATTTTGGATAATTCAGCCATTTCAAGTCTAAATATAACTAATTTTTTTTTGTATTTGGGTATTTGGAATACCCATTCACTTATCGGTTTGGTTCGAGTTCGATTTAGATTTTTGGATATAGGAGTTTATGATCCATTTGAATATTTATATAGGTTTGGTTGGAGTTCGGTGCCTCTCATTTACAGTGAGTTTAGTCTAGTTCTTCTATTCGGTTTATTTTGCCGAGGCCTAGAATTAATTTCATATTGAATTTTACATTTTTTTGCTAATTATATTAAGCTACTTAAAATCAATAATATTTCAAGAGAAAACTAGCTTAATAACAAACAAAATATTTTAATCATTAATGACAAAGATTGCCCCTTAACTATTAAGATTGTCTCGAGATATTAGTTGTTGTATTGTTATTGTTATGTTGTTTTAAGGCATGATCTTAATGCTTATAGATATCATTTAAACAGAAGAATCTTTCGAATGTCTCAGTCATTTTGACCATCTCCACCCATCGTTGTACTTATCGTTGCACTTGCAAGTGCTTGTAGATGTCAAGAGGGTTTACCGTCAATCTGAGTAAGCCACACTTTTACTTTTGGTCACCTTTTTCCCCTCTTTTATTTTGGTTCACCAATTTTCTTCCTTTTTTAGTTGAACAAATTATTGATGGTTTCTTTGTAAGTATTTTAATTGAGGAAAGAAATGTCTATATATGGAGGGGCTGGTTTCGAGTTTGGACTCTGGAATATTAACCATAAAGGAGAAATTTGATCATTACATTGACCCTATTTTTTCGGTGCGTTGTTCTTTTTCTATCTCGATATGAGATCATTTATCTTTAATTTAGATTTAGTCAATATATAACTTGTGTTCAAATTTCAAATTTTGTTCTCTCATCTAATTTCGTTTGTTTCCAAATCTTTCTTACTATTTGTTAAGAGTTAGAGTTAAGATGAATTTGTTGTTTGAAACTGACTTGGAGAATACTATATGCGAACACTTCATTTTGGATAAATTGGATAAAGATTTAATTAATTCGAAAAGGCTCTTTCGGGATGGTGAGAAATTCCACATCTTTGGGTTCATGGATGTAGAGGAAGCTGCTCAAATACATAAAACTTGCAAAGTCTTTTGCCAAAATGGAGGTTGGTAATGGGGCAACAACTTTATTCTGGTTTGATCATTGGTCTATAACAGGGGAAAGAGGTTTCATTGATTTCGGCATTCAACAGTTCACTACGATAAAACAGGTTTTTCAAACTCATCGGAAAAAGACACAGGTCTGAAATCTTCAACAACATCGAAGAACTCATAGAAGTTCAAAGGAGAAATCAGAATGTGGTGAGTGAAGACAAGGTTCTATGGAGAAGCAAAGGAGATAAATTTGTATCAAAAATTGTTTCTAAGAAAACATGGAATCTAGTAAGAGAAGTAAAGACTACCAAAATCTGGTGGAAGGTTTACTTATGCCACACCTAAATTTGTGTTTCATCCGTGGCTTGCAACAATTAATCGATTATCAACTGGAGTTCTAATGTTGCAATGGAACACATGAGCTAATAGTTCATGTGTGTTGTGCTAAAATATATTGGAAAAATGAAATCATCTCTAATTCTCATGTAGATTCTCAGAGGAGATTTGGTCTACGCTAGTGAAAAATTTATTCCAGAAAAAATACACCAAGGAATGAGATCAAATCATGATGTTGCTGGTGCATGCATTGTTGGAGAAGGTTAATCTCTTTCTTTTTCGTTATGTTTTCCAGGCTACATTATATATACTCTGGCGAGAAAGAAACAATAGGAGGCATGGTGAAGCTCTGCAATTTCCAATACAAATTTCTCAAATCATTGATAAGCATGTCCAGAACATGTTATCTTCTATTCGTGAAGTAGGAGATCGACAATATGAAAAAGGGATGGAAGTCTGGTTTGCCACTCGATAAATCATCATCATCACAATTATCATTTTTCATGTTTTGTTGACTCAAATTAGAAACATTAAAACATAGTAGTACTTATTGTAAAAAAGCTTTTTTCGAATTGAATAAATTTAACATTCAATTTTTTTTAAAAAAAGATGAGTTCTAGAATCACATGTGAAAAGAGTATTGGAACTGAAGCTAATGATATAACATTGCAAAATTAATTTATGAAGTTTGTCTCATTTAAATTATATTCTTTTCACAGTTACTAATGACAATATCTAATGATTGTGATTAGCGTTTAATAATAGTGACTATCGACCATCAATACATTTTATTGTTCGTCTGTACTTTGTAGTCGTCAATTACTTGTAACATCTTTTTGATTTTATAGTGCCAAATTCAGCAGCACATTTTCCGCGTATTTAAATTTTGCTTGTCAAGCAGCTGCCAAAAATTATATGAAATTAATTGTTTGAATGCTCTTGACCCATCCAACCTAACACTTGGTCCGTGTATCTTAGTATAGACAATATTTTTAAAAAAGTTCAACGATATTTTTCATTAGAAAATCCTATTTTACACACGTTTTTTCCGTAGTTAAAACTTTCTTCTTTCGATTTTACAAAAAAACTACTTATATTTTCCTTCCTTTTGTTAACTAGAAAACAGCCCAGCAATTATCAATTACACCAGCGATTTATTTATTTAAAAAAAAAAATTATCGACACTAGACATTTGAATATCTGATCGGGTTCGGCAGTGCAGATCTTTTGGATTTTTGGATTTTTAGAACCATAGATATATGTTTCATTATGTATTTATAATTTTTGGGATTTGGTTCATTTCGTTGGTGTAATTGATTTGGTTCAGTTCAATTTTTTTAAAAAAATATATATATAAAAGGGATTATTGTTCAATATAACTTCAAAAAGAAGAAAAAACTTTTAGAAATACCTTTTTCTCACATAACACTCGGATTATACCCTTTTATGAGGTGATGCAGATTCAGAATCTTGGTTCAAATTTGGACTTGATCAACTCCGAAAATCCAGCACATCAATCAATGTTACAATCACAATTCCAAGATCAAATATGCCCAATCAATCCCATGTGATTAACCTCATTTATGCTGGTAATTACTTTCAGAACATGCTTAGGAAATAGACGGTCAGATTATCTCATTGGATTCACCGAGATCATGTGAGTACCCTTGGATTAATCTCATTAAAATCAGCTCAAGAACGTGATCCCATGAATCAAGCTCTTCAAATGTCAATCAATCATATTAATTACTCTTATTTATGTATTTTTTATTTGATTTATTTTGTATTTATTTCTGTATTTATTTTGCTTGATTACCAAGTTTTGGAACTCTATAAAAGAGTCATCATAGTCATTATAAAAGATAGACTTGAAAATGAATAAAGAATCAAATTTGTTTCTGAGAAAGAAACCTTAGCCGCTCTCGTCTTCTTCGTGTTTGATTCACTTGAAGTTTGAGTTTTCAGACTTATCAAAGCTCTTTCATAAGATTTGTGGTGTCTATCAATCCATCCCCGGTGTTACAAATCACCTCCTTACCTCGCTTATTCAGAGAGAATATTACCACCATCTAAAAAGCTCTATCTCGTTCCACTTCGATCCATTGCTTGTCAAGCAGAGAGCGTGTTACCACCAGCAGCTCGAATCCATCACTCTCACTTAGCTCATCTACGGTTTTATGCCAATATCATTTAGTATCAGAGCTAAAAGCTCCTATCCTATTTTGTTTGCATTTTTTTTTCTTTTGTTTGATTTTTTTATCTAAAAAAAAATGTTTTTCTATTTTTTTGTTCTATGATTTTATAAAATTTTAAAACCCCATAAAATAGTTATCTTTGTTTTTTTGAAGTTTCATTTTTCTATCATTCAATGAATTTTTTTTTTAATTATTTGTTTCCCTTTCTTTTAATTTTTCTGTTTTGAAAAAAAAAAATTAGAAAATATTTTACCTATCCCATTTGCTTTTTACCACCAACTAAATATGGCTAATCAAAATGCTCTTATTCAAATGATCAAGCTACTAAATTTTGATGAGGCAAAAGAAATGTGTACTGAAATTATGGATCCATCAGATGCACACTTCGATCACAAGTCTAATGCCTTGGTTTTGAGAACAAAACCTTGTCAAGAGGGAGAGTATGATGCGGACATCCAAGAACTAAGCCAAGACCCGACTTATTCCACACCTTTGACCCATCAAGGATCCAAGAAAAGCTCATATCTCGCCCAGGTCGGTTCTGATCAGCTCACAAACCAGCAGCTAACCCGAGAGACATTAAACCAATCAAAAGATGGACTTCCCATATTTGGCACTTTGAAGACTCGTTTATGGCATCCAGGAGAGCTTATATTGCTTCCACCTACTCTTGAGAAGTCGTTAAAGTGCACCAGCAAGCATGGGATCAATTGGATCTTTTCACACCTTAAATTTCTTTATTCGGAGCCAATTTTGTCAAATCTGGTCCAGCGATATCTATTTGATTTATTCGATCCAGCCTGTTTGGAGTCCATTATTTTCCAAGACATCACTACTTCATGCCCAAGTTGTCCAGATACAAAGTACCTTCACGTTTTCCTCATTTGGTCTAAAATCGAGCATTGAAGGCCATATCAATCAAGCAATTGATTGATTTATCATTAAGTTTGATTTATTTGTATTTATGTTGATTTATTTTCTTATTTATTGTCTTAGATTACCTACGCACGAGCCTATAAAAGCTCAGCTTTTTACTCATTGTAAATCACCCTTTTCTATTGTGATTCCCTTAGAAAACAAGTGGGATCTCTGTCTTTGTGTGTGATTCACATAGGCATTGGTTCATCTTCTTATCACAAATTCATTCCGCAACTTTGTGTGGCGAACTTCAATCCATCCATTGTTTATTTTCCGCCTCATCCATTCGTTTAAGTAGAAAGTGTCGTACGGTCAGCTGCTTAGACTTCATCTCCTATCACCACGCTTTTTGTCAAGAGGGAGAGTATGATGCAGACTCAGAATCTTGGTTCAAATTTGGACTTGATCAACTCCAAAAATCCAGCCCATCCATCAATGTTACAATCACAATCAATGCCATAAATCCAAGATCAAATATGCCCAATCAATCCCATGTGATTAACCTCATTTATGCTGGTAATTACTTTCAGAACATGCTTAGGAAATAGACGGTCAGATTATCTCATTGGATTCACCGAGATCATGTGAGTACCCTTGGATTAATTTCATTAAAATCATCTCAAGGATGTGATCCCATGAATCAAGCGATTCAAATGTCAATCAATCATATTAATTACTCTTATTTATGTATTTCTTTATTTGATTTATTTTGTATTTATTTCTGTATTTATTTTGCTTGATTACCAAGTTTTGGAACTCTATAAAAGAGTCCTCATAGTCATTGTATTGTAAAAGATAGACTTGAAAATGAATAAAGAATCAAATTTGGAGGTTTTTCGGTAAACAGTTACATTCATTTGACATTAAGGTACAATCATTCCAGAGGTTATGGGCATGAAAACTTTATAATTTCAAACATGAAAAATTAACTCCACATATATTTGATCAGATGGCAAGTATTAAGACCCTTCTAAATGTTCTTAATCTTAGATCTTGAGAATCTTCTGCACTACTCGAAGCTCTTCAAAAGGGAAAGATCATTTAACATCTTCTCAATTGCTTCATCATCATAAGCACTTCCTTTTTATTCCCAAAAGAGAAGTTTAGATCATCTCAAAAGTCAACTGACATAACAATACTATTTATCCTTCTGAGATGATCTGATCTCCACTGAATAGAAACAGTTGAATATTTTTACCTTAAGAGAAGGAACTATTGCCACTGCTTCTTCAACAGTTTCAGGACAGAGATTGCCAAGAACAGATAACTGTTCAATAACGACCAATTTAATGTTTTAACTTTTAAGATTTCTGCCAAAACGGCTTAATTGATAATAAAAATTCAACCTCAAAAGATTTAACATCTTACCTCAAGCTCAGTATTCTATTAAAGTTGAGTCAAGGTAAACATCTTGTGGTAAATCAAATGGCATATCCTCACAAAAGTAAAGAAGTAACCTAGTGACAGTAAACTCTCATTGATCGTTCAGTGCTAAGAAAAGGAGAACTGTCATTGATTGGTCAGTGCTAAGGAAAGGAGAATCAATGCAACTGCGGTACAATCAAGATTTTCATAAAGATGCAAGCATGTCAAAGCAACCATGATATGATTATGGAGAGCAAGGATGAACAAGAGCATGAACCAGAGCTTGTAGCTACGGATGCTAAACTTGTACCTGAGGATACACTTGGAAAGGACGTCCTAGCTGTGCCAAGAGG
This sequence comes from Cardamine occulta, assembly GCA_028015245.1. NCBI lineage: Eukaryota > Viridiplantae > Streptophyta > Magnoliopsida > Brassicales > Brassicaceae > Cardamine > Cardamine occulta. The sequence goes on from CM051374.1 coordinate 10,873,743, forward strand.
ACCAATGACGAGAGCTCGAGCTAAGCTGTTCAACGAAGCAATTGGAGGAATGTTGAGACATCTAAGCACGGAGCAAGAAGACATGGCTTATCAAGCCACACTGGTTTCGATTCAAGCGATATGATTTCAACAATGGGAAAGGGGGTTTAGGTGAGTGCTCTTTTCCCTTGTCAAGTTTTTTCCACTGGGTTTTCTTGACAAGGTTTTAGCGAGACTTCCAAGTCTTCCTTACGTCATTGCCCATTTGTTGAAATCCATCGTTACGGCCCAGCCTTCTTTAGGCTGTTTCTCTTTCTTTAGGCCCACTTCGTGGCCCATGTTCTTTAGTTCAGAATTTCTGTGTTTTTTTCTATTTAAGACACTTGTCCATCATGCATCCCCACGCCTTCATGCAGATCTATCTCTTTTAAAACTCTGTTTTTCTTTTCTGAGATTTTTATCAAACATTTTTAATCAAAAACCTCTTTCCTTTGTTTGATCTGAATCTGCATGTGTCATATTATAGATTCAACTTGTGAATTGCTTAGGTGTGTCATATCCTTAGCATAGATCAAGGCTGAAAGTTCAAAGGTTTGTCACACCCTTTGAAAGTTTCTTTCAATCCACCAAATTCGTTTTTCACATTGAAACTCCCAGATCCACCCTCTAAACCATCAGATCCGAAGTTCTTTCACCCAAAACTATCATTTCTACACTTTTGGACCTCCAACTCAACCTTCTAAGTGTCGATCTAGGGCAGATCTCATCAAGTGGTATCAGAGCCGCGCTTAGAAGTTAAGTGTTTTCGTTCTCGTGTCGTTCCTTAAATCTGGATAAAACTGATCATATCTTGTCATTCAGAGTCTTATCTTTCAGATTTGCTGTCGAATCGTCTTGTTCTAGGTCGTATTCTGATAGTTATACCTGTTCGAATTCTGGATCTTTAGGAAAAACGATTCTGTGAAATCTGTCTATTCATCTTCTGTGTTGCTCGATTTTTCTAGAAATGCTTGTGACTTGTTTTGATGTTTCGTTCATTGATTCTGTTGCTAGGATGAGTTAACTTGTTTTTAAAATTGGAATCAGAATTTTCGGAGTTAAACTGAAATTTTAATCACATTTTGATTGCAGTGTGTTCGAAAACCGATTCTGTGAAAACTGTTTGTTCATCTTCTGTATTGCTCGATTTTTATAGAAATGCTTGTGACTTTTTTTGATGTTTCGATCATTGATTCTGTTGGTAGGATGAGTTAACTTGTTTTTATAACTAGAATCATAATTTTCGGAGTTAAACTGAAATTTAAATCGAATTTTAATCACACCCATGTCTGTCTGTTCAATCTTTGTGTGTGTGTGAAGAAAATTCTTATTAGATCTGTTCTTAAGTGTTTTCTTTCCAAGGAAGTTTTTACTGGTGTTGTGTGTTGATATTTCAGGAAGGATGGCTGAACCAGAAGATGAAGAAGCCAGCCACAGCCGCAACAACAAACTTCTTATCGAAGCCATGACAGCCAAAATGGAGCAAATCATGAACACCAAAATAGAGTCTCTCCGCCAAAACATGAGGATAAGAACAAATCATGAACCTAGCTCGCAACTGTCTAGACGTGCACAAGATTTCCAAAGACATCGAAGAGATGAAGAGGCGAAAGAGTACTACAGCAATAAACAAAGTAGTGCTTCTCACGGCAGCCGAAGAACACCTATATCTGCACAAGAAGCAAGAGATAGACAACCAGTTCCCTTTGGCTTCAAAATCAAAATTCCACCATTCCATGGGAAAATGATCCATATGCATATTTAGAATGGGAAAGGAAGATTGAACTCGTCTTCAATGATCACCACACCAAGATCAACTAGGTAAGAGTTGCTGCTATAGGATTTTATGACTATGCTCTCAGCTGGTGGGATCAACTGGTTACTTCAAGAAGGCGTAATGGAGAATATCCTGTAGAGACATGGAGAGAAATGAAAGCCATTATGCGAAAGAGATATGTTCCTAGCCATTATCACCGTGAGCTGCTGAGGAGACAAAGAGTAAATGATGACCATTCTTCTTCTAGAGGTGGACATTTTTCTCATTGTTCATATCTTGATTGTGGAGTTAACATTGAACAAGAGAAAAAGAGAAGAGTACAGCAGAAGCACCCTCGTGAAGGAGACTTTAAAGTAGAGATTCAGGAGATTGAAGAGATGCTACACAAAGCTCTTCTTTTCGAGCAACAAGTTAAAAGGAATAACTCTTCAAGGTCAAGTTATGGTTCAGAAGCCGTTACAACTCAGCCAAGTTATTCAAAAAAAGAGAAGAACAATGGGAAAATAAGCCAGCTGCAACCCCAACTTCTGAAGAACCAATCGCTATTGAAAACAAAAACAAGGCCAAAGAAGTCACAACCAGAGTTAGAGATGTGAAGTGCTTTAATTGCAAGGGCTTGGGTCATTATGCTAATGAGTGTGCAAATAAAAAGACTGTGACAAATCCGGATAATGGAGACATAATTTCAGAGGAAGAAGAAGTTGATTCTGATTTGTCCACAGAGCATTTAGACTCGCCTGCTAAAGGAGAATTGTTGGAAATTCAAGATGATTCACATTTAGTTCCTATGGTTGAAGAAGTGCAGCAGGAGCAGATTATTCAGTCTGAGTGCATAATTCAAGAGGATGTATCAAAAGACATTGAGGCTTCATTTCCTATTGAAAATGGTGATGATGAAGCATTTGCACAACCAGGAAGGTATACCTTGTCCCCTACACCTGATCCTTATATTTTAGATTTTAAGTTGCTGGAAGAAGTAGACTATGGGGATAAGAAGCTGTTGACAGATCCATATGATTGTGAGTTTCAAGATGCAATAGATTCAAGGCACATGTGGTTGTATAATTGTTGGAAGTTGCGAATTCCTGGTTCTGATATGAGATTACTTTATAATCCAACGAAATCGGAAGAAGTGGATTTTATTTTTGGAGATTCAGCGTTTGAGAAGCCAAAGAAGTGTGTCAAAGTTTTGATCTTAGAGTTTCTGAAATCAAATGCAAGGGAGGAATTTCCAGATTTCGAGAAAATGAGTGATAAGTATTTTCTTGATTTTGGATATAACGGAATGAAGAGGGCTGATGAATTGAAGACAACATTCAAGAAAAGGAGTGAACTGTTTGAATGGCTTGTCATGATATTTGGTTTGTCTAATACACCAAGTAATTTTAAGAGGTTGAAGAGCCAGAAACTACACAACTTTGCTGGAAAGTTTGTGGTAGTTTACATTGAAAATATTCTAGTGTATAATAAGAACATGGAGGAATATTCACATCACCTAAGGGTGGTATATGAGGATTATGGCGTTTTGGGTGATAAAAATTCAGTGGATGAAAGCAAAGAGAAAGCTATAAGGAGTTGGCTCGTTCCAAGTGCAGAATCAGATAAGAGGAGCTCTCAAGGCTTTGGTTCTTTTGATAGACGTTTTGTGCAGAATCTTAACACCACCATGACTCCAATATATTTTGATCAAGTGCCTGAAGTGGAACTTAAAGCTAGTAGAGATGGAATAGGAGCTGCTCTTGGTCAAGATCAACGTCCTAATGCTATGGTCCAAACTGAAACTTTTCCTCTTGTTTTTCGTGATCCAATGACTGTTTTAACACACTTGTCTAGTGCCAAAGGCGTTGAGAAAATTTCAGTTACTAAAGAGACCATCATAGAACAAGATGAAGCTTTGAAGACTAAGGAGTTTCTGAACCAAAACGAAAGCCACAGAGATATGACACATTAGCTGAATGGAATTGCCACCAGAGATAATGGAGATTACATAATATCTAAGAAAAACAAGTAGAAACCATGCAAATGTGCAATCAAAACTCTACTAATCAAAGAGGAGCCTCCTGATGCACAACGAAAAGGAGAAATGTCAAGAGATTTCACAATTAATGATGAAGCTCCACCTTGGGATCAAATACATGGTGCTCCCTACTTAATGCTGATGAAGAAGGAACCGCCAGATCTTCTCAAACACTTCCCACAGATCCATGATCCAACAAATCCTCAAGGTAAGTATAATGTGAGTCCTAGCTTCAATGTTTCTGATCTGGTTTCTTTTATTGCAGTTGAAGCAGATTTAAGATCAAATCCTTTTCAAGAGGGAGAGGATGATATGATTATGGAGAGCAAGGATGAACCGGAGCATGAACCAGAGCTTGTAGCTGTGGATGCTAAACTTGTACCTACGGATGCTAAACTTGTACCTGTGGATACACTTGGAAAGGACGTCCTAGCTGTGCCAAGAGGACCAATGACGAGAGCTCGAGCTAAGCTATTCAACGAAGCAATTGGAGGAATGTTGAGACATCTAAGCACGGAGCAAGAAGACATGGCTTATCAAGCCACACTGGTTTTGATTCAAGCGATATGATTTCAACAATGGGAAAGGGGGTTTAGGTGAGTGCTCTTTTCCCTTGTCAATTTTTTCCCACTGGATTTTCTTGACAAGGTTTTAGCGAGACTTCCAAGTCTTCCTTACGTCATTGCCCATTTGTTGAAATCCATCTTTACGGCCCAGCCTTCTTTAGGCTGTTTCTCTTTCTTTAGGCCCACTTCGTGGCCCATGTTCTTTAGTTCAGAATTTCTGTGTTTTTTTCTGCTTAGGACACTTGTCCATCATGCATCCCCATGCCTTCATGCAGATCTATCTCTTTTAAAACTCTGTTTTTCTTTTCTGAGATTTTTATCAAACATTTTTAATCAAAAACCTCTTTCCTTTGTTTGATCTGAATCTGTATGTATCATATTATAGATTCAACTTGTGAATTGCTTAGGTGTGTCATATCCTTAGCATAGATCAAGGCTGAAAGTTCAAAGGTTTGTCACAACCTTTGAAAGTTTCTTTCAATCCACCAAACTCGTTTTTCACATTGAAACCCCCAGATCCACCCTCTAAACCATCCAACTCAACCTTCTAAGTGTCGATCTAGGGCAGATCTCATCAATGGCATATCCTCATAAAAGTAAAGAAGTAATCCAGTGACAGTAAACTCTCATTGATCGTTCAGTGCTAAGAAAAGGAGAACTGTCATTGATTGTTCAGTGCTAAGGAAAGGAGAATCAATGCAACTGCGGTACAATCAAGATTTTCATAAAGATGCAAGCATGTCAAAGCAAACATCAGTTAAAAACTATGAATCAACTAATTCAAAAAGAAGATACTCTCGAACTTGTCGAACAACATCTGGATTCTTGTAGTGGCTGAATTGCTTTACATATTGCAAGGACTTCTCAAACACTCTGCAAGGAGAAAACAAAACTTCTTCAACAAAATTTCACCAAGAAAACATTGATTCACTAATTTAGAAGTTACATAAGAAACTCACAAAACCTCAGAAATCGATTCTCAAATGTAATTCGTAACCCTAACATACTCTCAATATTCTCAGCGATACAAAGGATTAGAAGAATATAGATACAGAACCTTCGTAGCAAGTCGCTTTCTTGAAGAGTGATTAAATAGTAACTCAATTTTCTGGGATGGAGAAGAATATGATACATTACTGGATATATGAACATATAGATATAGACATACACAAACCGCATGCAATTACATCAACAAAGAGTACAATCATTTGTTCTTATTCCTTCATTTTTTGCACTCTTCATGACGACTCCAATACATGGCCTGCAATTGAGGCTTGACTTTAACACATACATGAGTACCATCCATTGCCCCAACAAATACACTAAAAATGCCCATTATCGTCGATCCGTTTGAAGATGTTGTGGTTTTTTCTACTAATATTATAAGATAAAAATGATTAATAAATTCTACGTGTAACATAAATATATTTCTAACAAATCTAAAAGTATAAAAAGACCCAAAAACCTGTCTTCAACCATCTCAAACAAGTTCATCAACTACAATAATTTAAAATTTACTTGTCTACGTATTGGAGGATCCATATCCTCATTGCTATTCATTCTTCGTGCAGGAGGATTTCTGTTTTCGTTGTGGTGTTGATTTCCTGAAGACATATCTATAATTAAAAAAAATTATACATAAAATTAGGCAATTATCTATGAAGTATGCTATCAACAAACATAAACATTAAAAACAAATACAGTAAAACCTCTATAAATTAATAATGTTGGGACCGGAGAATTTTATTAATATATAGAGGTTATTAATTTATCGATATAGAGAGTTTTTCTGAATTTCAAAAAATGTTATATAAAAAAGAAGAAAAATAAAGATAATGCTTTGATAGGTTTTAATGCATTTACACATTAGGAAATAATCATTGCATATATAATTTTTTGAAATAATTTTTGATGCAATTTGAGAAGATAATATCATATATTTTTGATATTTTAAGAAAAATAAAGATAAACTCCAACATAATTACAAATTTACTAATAAATAACAACACTAGAATCATATTTCACTAAAATATCTTATATATATACAATAAATTTATTTGATTATTAATTTATGTTATTAATGGGACCATATATTTGCATAGAGATTTCAAAAAAATTATTATCTTATCGAAATGTGTCAGTTATTACACTGGCCCAACTCGGGACCGGGATAATTTATTAATTTAGAGATATTATTAATTTATCGAGTATTAATTTATAGAGGTTCTACTGTAGAATAATTTTACAATATAACTCATTTTACAATTACATTAGTTGAATGTTCATAAAATTTATTATTATATAAAAAATAAGAAAGTAGATTTATAAAAAAATACCGAATTAATGTAGATGATGATGAACGTAGATAATGTAGATGATAATGAACTAATTTTAGAATTTTTTTGTTGATTTGAGATGATGAATGTTGTAGAATGATTAGAGTTTTTTTGTGTTTGTAGGTTTTTTTGTTTGAAGAGATTTGAAATGATCAAAATAATGTTGGTTAATATTTATAGACATCTATTGCAAATTAATTTCAACCAATAGAGTAGTAAAAGTACTCGGATTACTATTGTAAAACAAAACACACAAGAAACACACTTTTAACCAATAGAAAAAAGTACTCGGATTGCCATTGTCAAAGAAAGACACACGAAACACACTTTGGTATGACTTGTCAGGAAGGTTTTTTCAGCAGATAAAAATAATGCGGATAATAGTGTAAAATGTTTGGTCTGAGGTTTGAAAAAAAACTGCATATTGGTACAAACTATTTTGGTATGCTTTAGTGCATACTGGTCCGACATTGTGAATGGTGAAAAATGTATACTGGTCCGATTTTGGTACAATCTGCACTGTAATACGCAACCATTCAAAGCCTAACACTCATTAGATCGCCATCGTTAAAGAAACATACAAGAAACACACTTTGGTAGGACTTTCACTATTTTCGTCACGAAAGTGTAAATAATAGTGTAAAATATTTGGTATGAGCTTTAAAATCAAACTGCATACTGATACGATTTATTTTGGTTTGCTTTAGTGCATATAATCTAACTTTGTGAATGGTGAAAAAATTGCACACTGATTTAACTTTGGTACGATTTCTTAATATGAAACCATTCAAAATCTTTGTAAATGGTGAAAAAAATGTATACTTGACCAATTTTGGTATTGATATGATCTGCAGCATATTATGCAACCATTAACAGCCATGGAAAGTTAGAATACGCCATACTGAATGGGTTATGGACAGGCGGCCTAAAGAGAGTTTGAGTGGAGGCTATAAGCATTTTATATAATGGGCCAAGCCCACTATAACGAAATATTGGGTAATAAGACCAAGGTTATTTATGTCATTTTATCACACGTACGACCTAACATATCTCGTGCGTGTCTCTCCACCTGCTGCACAATCTTCTCTCTCCCGAGAACCAAACAGGTCTCTCACGTGTATTTTATAGTCTTGTCAAGACTTGGGATTAAGATTAGACACCGTTCTTCCAAAAGACAAAGAAAGAGTATTTTGTTTCCGATACAGATCGAAACCAAACCTTAAGAGTTCGATTTTTGCAGACATTCACATCAATTTCAGACGACGTGAAGAGAGATTAAATTGATGGCTTGGAGACGCATCATCACCAAGGTTTTTGTTTTTCATTTTTTATGCGATTGTTTTTTCGAATTTGGTTGATACTCTAATTGATTTGATCCATTTACATATCATTTTCTAATGGGTTGTTATAAAGATCGATGTTTTACAGAAGCTAAAGATGGTATTTTTCAAACCCTAGAGGCTCAAAAATCTTATCTGCCTTCAAATGTGATGTCTTTTAGGATTCTAGATTGTCTTTTATCTTGTGGTTAAGTTGTAAATGTTAATTTTTTTATAATTTCATATCTTTGGGATTATGAAAATTATCTCATCTATTGCTATTTGGTTGATTTTAGTACCTAATTCACCTAATTTTTGAAATTGGCATAAAGTTGTGAGTGTAAGACTCTAGTCTTTATTCACAGCGGGTAAAAAGATTACACCTTTCGTGAAGGTTTTGCTCTTTGTGAAGCTAAAGATGATCTTTTGCAAAACCTTAGAGGCTCAAAATCTTATCTGCCTTCAAATGTTATGTCTTTTAGAATCCTAATTGGTCTTTTGTCATGTGGATAAGTTGTAATCTCTTGTAAAATGATTAGAATTTTGTAATTTCTCACCTTTGGGATTCATGAAATTTGTCTAATCTGTGGCTATATCATTGATTTGGGTATGTATTTCACCCAATATTGTAAATTGGTTATAAAGTTTTAATATTTGTGAGTGTAGGAGTCTAATCCTGATTCACACCGGGTAGAAAGATTTAACCTTTCGTGAAGATTTTGCTATTTTGTGTTTAAAAGATGAGTAAATTTGCTTAATTACCATTGACAGGTTTCGAGTCATGAACGAGAACTGAGAAGTTTAAGAAGCTTAGTTGTCAGAGCTTACACTTCTCTTCCTAGAGTTGGAGTTGCGGGAGGTACATATTATATATATATATATATTTATTTATTTATTTGCTGAGAAGTCTTATTGTTTTTCGATTGATCAAAAACCATTTTGATGTATATTGGTTGTTTTTTTTCTATAGCTGGAGTTGGTGGGGGTGGAACTTCTTTGCCAAAAACACGGTTTCAATCAAGTTATGTTGGTAGCTTTGCACGCAGAGTACGTGACAGGGAAGAAGTTAATGAAGTAGCTCATCTGAGAGAACTTTATCGAAGAAATGACCCTGAAGCAGTTATTAGAATGTTTGAAAGCCAACCATCCTTGCATTCCAATGCTTCTGCGTTGTCGGAATACATTAAGGCATTGGTCAAAGTTGATAGGTTGGATCAAAGTGAGCTTGTACGAACATTGCAAAGAGGTGGGTAAGGAGAGATAGAGAGAGAGAAACTTCTTGTCTGATTCAGAATCGTTTTTTGCAGCTTGTGAACAATTTCCATATTGTTGGTAAAAGTTTTGTATGTTTTCTTGTAGGTATTGTTGGTGCTTCAAGGGAGGAAGAGAGTTTTGGAGGTCTCGCGGCGTTTAGAAACTTAGGAAAACCAACAAAAGATGGTGCCCTTGGAACTGCTGCTGCACCGATCCATACGATATCAACTGAAAGGACTCACTTTAAAGAACAGCTATGGAGTACAATCCGGACCATTGCAGTTGGATTTTTACTTATTTCTGGTATTGGAGCACTTATCGAGGATAGAGGAATTGGCAAAGGTAGTTTAGTTGTATTACTCTTCAGTGATGCAATTAGCCGCATTGGATGACTTTGTTCTTATAAATTATGCTTAATATATGTTAGGACTTGGTTTGCATGAAGAAGTTCAACCAAGTATGGAATCAAGTACCAAATTTACCGATGTGAAGGGTGTTGATGAAGCAAAAGCTGAGTTAGAGGAAATTGTGCATTATCTTCGCGACCCAAAGGTAAAATATATATTATCTTAGGGACCTTCAAAACATTTTGAGACCTTTATCCTCTAACCTATGACACTGTTATGTTCTTTGATGTTTAATTACAGAGGTTCACTCGCTTAGGCGGAAAGCTTCCAAAGGGTGTGTTGCTTGTCGGTCCTCCTGGCACAGGGAAGACTATGCTTGCAAGAGCTATTGCTGGAGAAGCTGGAGTGCCTTTCTTCTCTTGCAGTGGTAGTGAATTTGAAGAGATGTTTGTTGGAGTTGGAGCCAGAAGAGTAAGAGATCTTTTTAGTGCTGCGAAGAAGTGCTCCCCTTGTATTATATTTATTGATGAAATTGATGCTATTGGAGGAAGTCGTAATCCCAAGGACCAGCAATACATGAAGATGACATTGAACCAGTTGCTCGTTGAGCTGGATGGCTTTAAACAGAATGAAGGAATTATTGTTGTCGCGGCAACAAATTTCCCGGAGTCATTGGATAAGGCTTTGGTTAGACCTGGGAGGTTTGATCGTCATATTGTTGTACCTAACCCTGATGTTGAAGGTCGACGCCAGATTTTGGAGTCTCACATGTCAAAGGTAACTTTAAATTATGCACTATAAAACCATCTCTGTTAGATGACTTGTAATACAACAATGGCATGAATATTGAACCGAATCTTGATTGTGTGTTTTCAGGTACTTAAGGCTGAGGATGTTGATTTGATGATTATTGCTAGAGGAACACCTGGATTCTCTGGTGCTGATTTGGCGAATTTGGTCAACGTTGCTGCTTTAAAAGCTGCAATGGACGGTGCAAAAGATGTGAAAATGTCTGATCTTGAGTTTGCCAAAGACAGAATAATGATGGGAAGCGAGAGAAAATCTGCAGTTATATCTGATGAGTCGAGAAAACTGACTGCTTTCCATGAAGGTGGTCATGCCCTTGTTGCTATCCACACAGAAGGTGCTCTTCCAGTCCACAAAGCAACCATTGTGCCTCGTGGTATGGCTCTTGGCATGGTTTCTCAACTACCGGATAAAGATGAGACGAGCATTTCTAGAAAACAGATGCTTGCTCGACTTGATGTTTGTATGGGAGGCCGAGTAGCAGAAGAGTTGATTTTTGGTGAAAGCGAGGTAACTTCAGGTGCTTCTTCTGATCTTGAGCAAGCTACTAAACTCGCGAGGGCGATGGTTACGAAATTCGGAATGAGCAAAGAGGTTGGTCTAGTGGCACATAACTATGATGACAATGGGAAAAGCATGAGCACCGAGACAAGGCTTCTCATTGAGAGCGAAGTGAAACTTCTATTGGAAAAGGCTTATAACAATGCGAAAACCATCCTCACGGTTTACAACAAAGAGCTTCACGCCCTCGCAAATGCTTTGCTTCAACACGAAACTCTTTCTGGTAAACAGATTAAAGAAATGCTTACCGATCTGAACTCTCCACAGCTCCAAAAGCGTCAAGAAGTAGTTGCAAAGCAAAGCAACCCTGTTCCTCCATCAGCACCATCAACAGCCGCAGCAGCGGCTGCCGCAGCCGCTGCTGCTGCTGCAACCGCTGCAACCAAAGGTAAAGACATGGCTCCTGTAGGTTCTTGAAAATAAAGGTGTTTTCTTGTATTTGTGTATGTTTCGGGTAATTGAATTGGGAATAACTCTTTATTGTAAGAGTTTTAGATTCAGTGAGAGGCTCTGAGAGTAGAGTAAGTATCAAGTTTAGGACAATGAGATTAACATCTCAGGTTTTTCAATGTCTATCTCTCACACGGAATCTGATTATAAAAATGTTCTGTGTTCTTCTCTTAATGTTCTTGGACTCTGTTTTAGATGTTTGGCTCGTACAGTTTCAGGTTATTAAGCTCCGAAGTCTGGTTTGTAAGAGTTATGCAATAAGTTTAATAATCTCTCTATGTGGTGATTAGTCCTTCAAGTTTTATTATTGTATTATATACTACAGTATCTCTATAAATTAATAAATAGTGGAACTAAGATATTTTATTAAGTTATAAATATACATATAGAGATTAATTGAATCAAAACATAAGTTAGGGACAAACAAATTTATTAGTTTATTGAAGTATAAATTTGTAGAAGTTTTACTTGTGTTTTAAGATCAATATTAGCATAACAACAAAGATAGTAATTATCACCATGAAGGAAGCAAAACAGCAGCAAGAAAAACAACATGGTGGGGAAGTCCGCCAATTCATATCCAAACATATTTATTAAGTCGAAATCATACATGAACTATAGTAATGGGCGAATTTATACCTAAAAATATCGAATTGGCAAAATTCATACATGAACTATCAAAATTTGATAAATTCATACAAATAGGGGTGATTATACATTTTACACTCATGACATGTCATCTGTTTTATTATGACGTGGATGACACATCATCGACACATGAGTTTTTTTTTTACAAAATCTTGAAATAAAAATTAGGGATAGACATCATTCTCGCTCGTCTCTTCCCTTCTCGTCTTGTCTCATTCTCAGTCTTGAATTCATAATTTAGATGGAAATGCATTTCCATATTATACACACTTTCAATTCCCGTTTGGAATCGAGAATTCCCAAAATCCTATTTGAGTATTTGAGAAAAAATTATACTAAATAATACATATATATATATATATACATACTATAATGGTAGGAAAATTGGACATATATAATATATAATATTACATACAAAATTAATCTAAAATTTTCTAACTTTTTAAAATGTACACATTTATTATTATATTTCATATAATTTAAAATTCATGTTTTTTTCTTATATAAATTGAAAGTTTATAAGCTTTAGTAAGCTATTAATTAAAATAAACATTTAAGCTCTTTATTTATATACGACATCTAGAATTTTAAATGATATATTAAGACATACAAACAATTATAATGTCAGAAAATTTATAAGCTTTTCTAAAATTTCAATTAAAATAAAATTATAATCTTTCAATTTGTATAAGACAAAAACTAAAATTTTAAATGGTATAAAATATAATAACAAATTGGTACATCTTAGAAATGTTAGAAAAACAATTTTAGATTAACTTTATATATAATATTCTATATGTCCAAATTCCTATTATTATGATATATATAAGTGTTATTTATTATAAATTTTTTTCAAATACTCAAATAGGATTTTGGGAATTTTTGGTTCCAAGCGGAAATTGAAAGTATGTAATATGGAAAAGCATTTCCATCTAAAACATGAATTCGAAACTGAGAATGAGACAAGACGAGAAGGGACGAGAGGGGGCGGGAATGATGTCTATCCCTAATTTTTATTTCAAGATTTTGTAAAAAAAAACAATGTCGATGATGTACGTGGATGACATGTCATTAGTTTAAAATGAATTCGATGTTTGTGTATCTAATCCCCAACATGATGATTCCTTTTCGGTTTGAAATAGGCTTTCCCAATCAGTTGGAGGAAGGCCATGCCTATCATAGCAAATTCCAGCATCAACTCCACATAGGTAACAAAACTCATGTCCACATCTGCCATTTTTATCAAGCAACTTTTGTTGGATACATAAATTTCAAAATCAACAAATAAAAATTCGAAAGAAGATGTGATTAGAGATGATACCTGCAAATTACGCTGTCGCATCGATCATCAGTATGTTCAATCATGTGTTGACACTCTCTGCATCAACGCCACTTATTTTGATATTCTAAATCCCTTAGCATTCTATCATTTGTTGTAAGATTTGGATGCAATGTCTTGTAACGGTCGAATGACATGTTATCATGCCATGGAGCTTTACAGTTTATGAAAAAGGGTTCACCGCATTTAACACATAATCTCCTAAGTCCAGTAGATATAGAGAGCTCGGTTTCCAACATTAAAGCCGAGCACCTCGGGTTTTGGCAATAAACTCGGCTCCTCACAGGAATCGAGTCCTCTTTGATCCTTTGTTCCCACATCTCTTTTAGTTTAGGTGTCAAAATGTTGACACAACTTCCATAAGTCAGCATAGATGTGCAATGATAATGAAGACATCTTATTAAACTTCCTTCGAGTAGTTTCACCTCTACATGTCGTTTAACACATTCAGAACAAAACTCATGACCACATTTATCAACAGAAAACATCTGATCAGCATTGAGATTATCGTCCAAACAGATAGTGCAAGTCTCTGTCCCAGCAGGCATATCCATGACGATCTCATTAGAGATTGCTTCCATTGCAAATTTGTATGCAAAATTTTGAGTCACCAATATAAGGATGCTAGATGTTAATTTTTTTCTGATTCCTTGCACATCACGCATTAGCAAGACAATGTTTTCTTGCTCAGGCTTGGATCTCTCCATAACCTAAAAATCATTCAAAGCAAAACATCAATTATGAGATTGAAGCAAAAAGACTTGTGAGCCAAGGAAAAAAAACTTACCAATTCGAAAATCTGATCATTATCGCAATAGATTGAGATATGTTTGATTCCCAAACTCACAGCTTCGGTTAATCCATATTTCAATGCTATAAGCTCAGCCTCTAAAAGTGTAATGGCAGAGTTATGAATTGGTTGCTTGTCGTCAAACAAAAGATCATCCTTGTCGCCATAAATTGCAACACCAAATCCAGCCAATAACATTGTCCCTTAGTCTCTAACCAAACCCTTGAAATAAAGCATGTACATAGGTTTTCCGGCGGGTTTTAGGTTATCTGGTCGTACTAGAGTGTCTTCTTCCTCCATATTTACTTGAGCAATTGTCTCAACTACCTTTTTCTTTATTCTCATTTTCTCTCTACCTCAATCTATTCTCATCTCCCCATTTTTTAATAACAATATGTGAAGACTATTTTACCCTTACTAAATATAAAACAAAAAAAATTACATCCACTAGTCAGATTTTAGCATTCAAAACAAAAACTCATTCTTCTTCTTCTTTTCTTGTTTCTCGATTTCAATCAATTGAAGCTTGAAGCTTGTAGCTTCAAAGGTCATATAAATTATTATAATTTCTTGTATTTTTAACTAATTAGACATCTTTGTGTGTAGATTTGGTGTAAAAAACAAATTCTATGTTGTAATTTGGAATGTTTGTTTCCAATTGTGATTTCAATAGATTTGAAAATTATGCTTTTTGTATGCAGATTTAGTTAGAAACCTTGAATCGTGATTCGATTAGGACATTGGGTTGGTAATTAATAGATTTTAATGGTTGTTTCACAATGAATCAGAGGTAGATTTAGTTTTGGTCCGAATAGACCCAGTTTCGCGATTTAGTACAACTAGTGCAACTTGATATTACTATTACTAATGTGGTAAAAAACTGGTATAACTATTGCAGATGGTACAAATGGGTACAAACTGGTATAACTGAAAAGTAGCAATGTTATTTTTATTTTTTTCAGAGACAATGAACAACACTGGTCGCACAATCGTATACTATTCAAGGATTACTTCCGGATTATGTGAAAAGAAAAGGTAGAGTTCAAGAAACTAGGTTCTCATCGGTTGGACACTACAAGAAAAACTACGTTTTGCGACTCTCAAAATCGTCCCAAAGTAGTCGCAAATATGCTATTTACGACTACTCTGTGACCTTCTCAAGTGGTCGCTAATATTTCGTCGTAAAATATTCTAGTACCAAATTGATCGCAAAATACCAACTACTATATGACTTTTTTGTAGTCTTAAATTTGCGACTACGTTAAGACTGTATTATGGAGTAGTATATTAGAGACTAATTAGTGACTTACATTTGGAGTGGCTGTTTTGTGATGCAAACTCGTAGTTGTATATTGGAGACTAAATTGAGATTGTTGTTAGTCCCAAATCTGTTACAAATTTGAAACTAAGTTAGGACGATTCTTAGATTATTTTTAGTGTTTTGTATTTGTTTGAAATTGAAATCTTGTAACCAAAATATTATCAAGTTCAAAAAACCAAATCATAAACATAGGATTTAAAACATCAAGTTCAAGTTCATTGTAACAAAGAAAAAGTTTAAAAATAAGGAGAAATGAATGTGGCTGGTATTATGTGGCTGGTGCAGTCTCTGATGCAGTGGCTGGTGCGGTCTTTGGTGCAGTGGCTGGTGCAGTCATTGGTGAAGCATGCGTCTCGACATACACAGCAAACAAGGGATCATTGTTCTTCAAATAGCTAACAATCATCTCCAAGCTTGCGATCCGGTTTTGAGCAGTTTGAAGTTGTTCGGAGATTGTTCGATGAGCAAATTGAAGTTCAGTTATCCCTAACATTGAAGAGGAAGAGCAAATTAAAGTTCAATTATCCCTAACATTTAAATATCCTCCTAAATTTTGTGCCTAAATAGAATATTAAAACAATTTTTGCTATAATTTCAAAGACTACATTTGAAAGCATACCTCAGTAGACAGTAGAAGTTACCTGTTTGGTTCTGGAAATGTTTCAATTATAGCAGAGCTCAGTGATTTAACCCAAGCTTCTTTATGATCAATTTCTATAGAAAAAGGTAAAGCGTGAGTTATATACACACATACACTAAACTACAAAAATATATTCCATATATACAAATGCTTACTATAAGATTAGAACAAAAAAGCATTACCCATAAATCGAAACAATGCCTAGAACAAAAACCCACTCCCTATCCATCACGTTTTCATGCATACATGACCATAGTCTAAGAACCATATACCTTAAAATCGGTTTTGTCAATTCTAGACTTTATCACAACAATCATCCCCTTCTTCTCTTCTGCAAAAATCACATAACAAGACATTTGTATTGAAATCGCCAAACCCAGAACCATTCTGCAAAGCTTACGAACTTCAAAACCCATAAATTTCAAAGCTTACAAACTTGAAATCGCCAAAAACCAGAACTGAAACTTCAGCCGAAACGAAGCTAACGATTCCAGAACTGAAACTCCAAACTTAGACCTTGCTATTCAAACCCATATCTCAATTTTCAAAGCAAGCACATCGTTACAAACTCTAACTCAAACGAAGCTAGCGATCTTCAAAACTGACGAAACCCAGAACTCAAACTCCAAACCAAGAACTCTCCAATCAAACCCAGTAATCAATATTCAGAGCAAGCAATGACTCCTAGCTGTCTTCCACCACGAAACTGGGACTGGAGAAAAAGGTAAATGCTACTTCGAAGAGAAGATAATGAAATCGTAGAGAAGAGGAGAGAAGGATGAGAGAAAAGTAATTTTTGATTGAGAAGAGGAGAATGGATGAAAAAGGCTAAAGAGAAAATTTTGGATATTGGGCCGGAAGAGATGTTCTTGGTGTTTGGGAAATCTGGAGAAATTTGAGGAAATCGATTAGAAGGAAGGGAGGGAAATTGAGAGAGAAGAGAGACAATTGAGAAAATCAATAGAGAAGAGTAGGAAACCGAGAGAGAAGAGAGATATTCGAGAGAGAAGATGAAAAAGACTTAGAGAAAATTTCAGTTTTTGTTACAAACAAACTAGTTGAAGATTCTAGGTTTTTGTGTGGCTACTAAACAAGTCATAAAGAAGTCCCAAATAAGTCACAACGAAATATAGGAGGGAATATTTCCGCCTTTAATTTCGCGTCAATTTTTATGTGAAAAATTCACAACCGTCACAAACTGGTCACAAAATGTGACTTTTTTGCCACAAATCTCTACTAAACAGATCAATCAGTTTAAAGAGTATCAATTAAAGTTTTTTAAAAGTATAATAATGACTCATTATCTACAGCAGTTCAAATCAATGTAGAAACTTTAAAATTGAACATATTAACAATTTTCTATTGGTAAATCTCTAAATGAAATCACGACGGTCGTTAAACGGTTGCAAAACCGTCTCAATCTCAGGTTTGGGTCGCAAAAACGTCGCATTTATGTGGGTAATTTGTGACTTATTTGTAATTTTCTGTCTATTTAGTCGCAAATTGCTACTCTTTTGTGACTTGTTTTTAAGAGTCACAACCATGTTCATAAGAATTTTAAAGCTTAAGAGCCAAGCAAAATCTATGTATGATGTTACATTCATTCAAATTACAATACTAAACAATATTAATCAGTTATAATAAGTAAAAACATGAAATGCAAAGGAAATTAAGAAATTCCAAAACCATTAGTTAACATTACATATAACACTTATCTAATGTTAAGAAAACTTGTGTAAACCATGGAAAATTAAAAAACAAATTGGTATAATAATGATGTACTATCTATAGTAGTTCAAATCAAAGTAGAAACCTTGAAACTTAACATATTGACAATTTTCTATTGGTAAATCTCTAAATAAAATCACGAGAGTTGCTAAATGGTTGCAAAATAGTCTCAATCTCAGGTGTTAGTCGCAAATAAGTCGCATGTAAGTGGGTAATTTGTGACGTATTTGTAACTTTCCGTCAATGAATGTGGATTTTTCAAAGTTGGTCACAAATTAGTGGGTATTTTGCGACTCTTTTGTGACGATTGTAAAATTGGTGATATCTGTTTACTCGAGAATTGAACCACATACCTATTGTAAGGTTGCAAGGTGTGTTTCCAACGTGCCAGTGTTATCATTCACTAGTTATTAACATTTACTGGTATATATATAGATTACTGGTAATAATTTGATAAAACTGAAGTTGCAACTATGTCGCAATTTTGGGACTGTTTTGCGACTCCAGTTTCTGACTAAAACTAGAGTCACAAATTCGTCTTAATTTGTGACCATGTTGCGACCAAATTTATATACTCGAATATTAGTCAGCAATCGGTAGCAAATATAAGACTAATTAGCGACTACATATTTTCGTCGTAAATATGTGACTATTTAGCCTCTAGATAATGTGTAGTCGCTCATTAGTCGCAAAGTAGTCACAAACGCATCACATCATTTGTGACAAAAAAAATGGTCACAAAAGTTAGTCGCAAAATGTAGGTTTTCTTGTAGTGGGAGAACATTGGCCAATGACGAAAAAAAGTTGAGAAGAGGCTTAGGAAGATAGTTGGAGAGTAGTGGTCAAAATGAGAGTCAATGTTAATTCATGCCTTTATTTGTATCACTATTTGTATTTATTTCATAATAATGAATGTTTGTGTAACTAATTGTATTAGTACAACTAAGTATTACTAGATTTAGATAAGTACAACTAAACTCAATTCTATTTACTAAATACACAACAATTTTTTTTTTAATCTAAATAAAGTAAAACATCATTTTTTCCTTATGAGATAGTAAGTAGTAATCAAAATAACATTAATTAATGACATTAAAAAAATCATAGTAGTTGGATCATCTTCTTCTTCTTTTCACATCATATACCATATACTTTTATGATCACTTAGCATATAATGATGCCAAATAAACAAAAAATATGTTTTAAATCATTATATTGCTTAAAACTATTGTAATTGTACTTTGAACACTAAAAACCATAAGAACATTGAATTAAAATTAATATAAATTAACTTTATACGAAATATAACTAACTAAACTAAAAAAACTCGTAAAAGTACAACGATGTGTAATAGTGTACAACTTGAAAAATGGGTACAACTGTTTGAGAATATTTTAAATTTTAAAATTGAAATGGCGGCGCCACGCGTGTATTTTTATTAAAAATGTGGGCCTTTTTTAATTGTTTTTTCTTCCCTTTTTCAATTCCTTTTTTATTTTATTTTTCATCTACGTTATTTTATTATTTTTTCTCAAAAAAGTTATTCTTCTTTGTTTCTCTCACTACACCAACTCGAAGAAGACAACGAATGATGCATATTTTGGATTTTTAAATTGAGTTTAAATTGCACAAAATGGATTTCAGTTACACTTTGGTTACAATCTAGTTTTAATTTGGGATGTTTGCTTTCAACTAAGATTTCAATATATTTGAAAAATTATTTCTTTGTATGCATATTGGGTTAGAAATCTTGTATTGTGAGTCGTTTAAGGTATTGGATTGGTGATTGATGGATTTTTGTTTATCTATCTTAATTGTTTTACTTATTTCATAAATATTTGTATACTTATCTCTCTTTATTACGTTTATAATTATATTTTATATGTGATGTATATTACTTGGAAGTTATTGTATAGTTATCTTGGATAATTATTATATTATTTACATATTTAATTTTGTATCTTTTCTTGTGTAGATGATGATCTCAGATCGAGTAAAAGTGGTGCTAAGATCAGTTGAGTTTATATCCTTTGCATGATGAGTGACTTAATTAATTTTATAAACATCTGTATAAATCATTTTATAGTGATTATATAGTTATCTTTCATAATTATTGTATTATTTACGTATTTAATTTTAGATATTTTTCTTTTGTAGATGATGATCTCGAGTTAAACAAAAGTCATTCTAATATTAGTTGAGTTTATATCGCTAGCCTGATGAGTGACTTATTTTTCATAAACATATGTACAGGTCGTTTTATAGTGATTATATAGTTATCTTTGATAATTATTGTATTATTTACGTTTTTATTTTATATCTTTTTCTTTTGTAGATGATGATATTGATTCAAACGACATTGATTCTAATATCATTTGAGTTTATATCACTTGTATGGTGAGTGGTTTATTTTCAAAGACATTTGTATAAATAATTTTGAAGTGATTGAATATTTATCTTTGATAATTATTGTATTATTTACATATTTAATTTTAGATTTTTTCCTTTGTAGATGATGATCTCGATTCAAACCGGAATAATGCTAAGATCAGTTGAGTTTATATCGCTTGTGAGATTAATGACTAAATTCCATGAACATTTGTATACTTATCTGTATGTATCAAGTATATAATTTTGAAGTGGTTGTATAGTTATCTTGGATAATTATTGTATTATTTACATATTTAATTTTAAAACTTTTCTTTTTCTTGTAGATGATGATCTTGAGTTTAACGAAAGTGATGCTAATAGCTGTTGAGTTTCTATCGCTTGTGTGATGAGTGGCCGTTTCATCTCTGTTGTCAATCATTGTTATTTTGACTCTATTGTCTTATTATTATTTATTTATATATCTTCATTTTAATTGTGTTTGGTTTTGAATTTGGCTTTCTGTTGTATCAATATAATATTTATTTGATTTGTTTTATTTGTTTGCTTATTTATTTACGTGATTTTGTTAGTGTTATTGTAGTTTAAATATTTCTATATCTGTTGTTTTTAAAATGCTTTTGAATAATTGAATAATTTTTATATGATATATATGTCTTAGGGTTATGTATATATTCTAACCGACCTGTTATGATTGTATGAGATTCTATAGTTTTGTTTTGTATAGTTTTTAGATCGTATATGTTTTATTGATAATTAATAATGTGTTTGTGTATGAAAGTATCACATGCCTGGAAGATTTTTTTGTTTCCCAAAAAATGTTTGATATGACTAGCCGATATCTCCTTTTCAGATATTCTATTGCTCTTCCACATTTACAGATACAAATTTATTACACTGTTTTTTTTATATATTCGATGAGATCGCATTAGTAAAGACTCTGGTTTGAGCAGATATATTTTTGTATCGTCTTATATTATTCAACACCCTCTCTCTCTCTCTCTCAAACTTAAATCTGAAAATCAAATTTTGAAATCTTTGTAGAAGAAGATAAAAATATGAATGGTCATCCTATCCGTGAGTTGGGTTATTCCTACTGTGAAAATTTTCCTATACTGGCTAAAGTTTAAGTAACCATTGATTCTATCTGGACATGAATCCGAGACTATTAGAAAAATCTAAGGCTGACCGGTTGATTTGAGACTCCCATATTTCCAACAGAAATCCGCTAAAGCCTGAGCTAATTTTTGTTTGTTCCTTTTATTTCATCGATGTGACTGATGTTCCAAGGGCTTGACTCCTCATTCATACCTAACATGATACAATCTGTGTAGAATATAAATGGTACTCCTCTCCCTTGATCTAATTAATAAATATATAAAGATGAGATGATTCTCTTTTGTGTAAAGGGGTAGGAAAATTTCCCGTTACCTCATTATTTTACTCAAGATTGAGATGATCATGAAAAGGTAGAAGCGATACCATTATTCGCCTACACCTTTGAATTAAAATCAATAATAAAGATGATCAAAAGCAAAAGAAACGAGAATAAGAAATAAATAAGTCTGAAAGAGAGAAAGAGTACCAAGTGTTGTATGGTTGTCTTGTTTTGGTATCGTACGACAATGAGTCTAGAAGATTTTTGGCATTGAAATCAGAGATGAGACCCATCGATGAAAAGCTTACAAGGAATATGTTGTAGAATTGTGGGTATTATCAGGAAAACTACGAGTGCTAGCGTTGAATTAGATGGTGGTCTGGATCTTGTCAGGTAATAAATTTCTAGTGGATTACTAAGGTGAATGCAAGTATGGTGCTCTGATGACGTTATGAATTTCATGTTTTCAAACTTCTTCCTTGTGTTTAGTTTTCTGTTTGCTTGAGGGCAAGCAAAGGCTAAGTATGGGGGAGTTGATATATCATGGTTAAAAACCATGATATAAGTATTGTTTTTAGAGTTTTTTTCTATATTTATTGAGTCTTTATAGATACAAGTACGAGCTGGGTTTTGTGGAAGCATTTTGGAGCATATAGAGCTTTGTATTTAAGAAGAACAACTCGAAGACAATCCACGGAGCTGCTGTGATCGCAACCACCCATTAGTGTCGATCGACGCCGATCACGAATAGAAGTCACCTCAAGTTTTAACAATTTTGAAAAATTACAGATTTACCCCAGAAGTTTCACTTATTTGCAAGACAAGTCTTTTTCGTATATTATACTATATCTTTTTATGTGTTTTAGAGAGACTACACTTTATTCTAGCAAGCAAGTTTGAGAGCTTTTGGGAGAAACAGATCAGAACTCACTTTGTAGAGAGAAGATTTTGAACTCCCTTTATTCTTTAGTTGATTTCTTAATGCAATTTATTCAGATCATGATTTGTGTTTCGTTAATTATGTTTGAGTAATACACTTGTTAGATTTAGAGTTTTTCAAAGGTTAAAGATGAATTGTTGAATTGGGCATAACTTTATTTGGGTAATCAGCTTAGTTCTTCATCTGGATTTGAATTAATACTAGTTCTAGATTGATCACATGGAATTTAGACCCTAGGATAATTAATAGACATGTGAATATTGTTAATATCCTGACGTAGTCTTAGATGAGCAAAATTACAATTCGCAAAGAGATTTGGTGTAGGAGTTTTGTGAACATATCATATTTGAGATTAATGCATGTTCTTATTCTTTAAATTTACAAAGAGATTTGGAATTTAGGAATCTAGGCATAGATAGTCTTTGCAACGAGAGTTGATTGATTTGATATTAGTGTTTTGAGTTTAAGAACAGTACTTAATTAAATTTTTCTGATTCACGATTCTGATTTACCTTAACGGAATTCCCTAAGTCAAGCTCTTCCATCAATTGAATTTACAACCATTTTATTTGTATTCCATTGTTATTTTAATTACAATCTAATTTAGTTTAGCTTAATTCATAAACTGAAAATCTATTGTGTGAACTTGAATCCTTGTGGATTTTGATCCCTAAGTACTACAGACGATCTCTTAATTTGAGAGAGTAGATTTAGGGTTACAGTTAAACCTCTATAAATTAATATTCGATTCATTAATATCTCACTAAATTAATAATTTTTTCCGATTCCAAATTGCTATTTTGACCCAAATATCACCTCTATAAATTAATAACCTCGATAAATTAATAAAATATCATAAAAATACATTGGTCCTAATATTATTAATTTATAGAGGTTTTACTGTAATTTGAAGCATATCAAATACCAACCTCCTAAGTGAGATAGAATGTCCTCTTAGTTTATGAATATAAGACCAAAAGGGTTTTTTAAGAAGTTACTAGATTCGAACCCACGATACATCGCGGGCCAATTGTTTTAATATTAATTTATTAGTTTATATATTATTAACTTATTGAGCATTAACAATTTACATCTTATTATTTTTATTTCATTTAATGTGAATTTATAATATTCAATCACTTTATAATTATTTTTGACATATTACTAAAACCTGAATCGTTTTTTTCTAATTTCATATACAATAAACTATAAAACATTTTACTAATATATTGATCCAGGATCGACCCAAATCGACCCGAGGTCGACTCACTAACCCGATGACCCGGAGAGTATCCGGTTTGGATTTAAAAAATATTTCAAACCTACACTAAATCCATAATTAGTGATGCGGATATTAGAATATCTTGTTGGTGAAGTATATTTTGGAATTAATGAATCTCAAGAATAAAGGAATGTATATTTTCGTTTTAAAAATATTTGGTATTTATTTTTTATTGATATTTATTATTATTATGTAAGTGATTGTTTAGATGTATGAATAAGTATAAAGTTGTTTGGATACAATGATAAGTCATTTGCACTTCAATTTTATAAGTATAGAGATAGTTGAAGTATGGTCGAGTCAAACTTATAATAAACTAGACTAGGATCCGCCGTTGGGCGGGTATTATTTTTAAATTTATTTATTTTTAGGAAAGAGTTCATTTAACAAAATTTTGAATCAAACATTTTATTTAAGAAAGAAGTAGTTATCATTATCAATATTATTTACAATACTCAAAACCATACTTTTGTAATTCTTGTCTAAAAAATGATTTCACAATTTTTCTTGAAAGAAATCTATCATGCAATTTCTTACTAAAATCCTATTTTTAAATTATTTATAAAATATGATGATAAAAATATTTCAGTTAGAAAAATTAGAAATTTTTAATAAATGGTTAATTGAACCGGTAACCAAACCCATTTAAAAAAGTTATTGATCGGTTCACTTCTTTAACTGACTGGTTACTCGAACCCCCACGTCTTAGTTCAGTTTTGTTAATAATCTTAGGCATATCTCTCACACTTCCACTCGCCAAAATCCATTGCATTTCTTGTGTCATGGCGTTTTCTGACATCATTCTCTACCTCTGGTTTTCCATCACCAACTCTTTATTTTGATTCTTAACTCAAACTCTATACCCGAATATGTTTGGTTTATGTGGTTTCCCTTCTTCTCTGTCATCAAATTATTATCCACCATCATTTTCAATCTTCACCAGAAGCCCCACCGTCTTCCTCACTGCTTTGGATCCACATATGTGCATGAGAATTGGTTATGCCGGAAGCAACTCTATCGAGTAGATCTATGCCTCTTGTTTCAACTTCTTTGCTTTGGGAGAGATCATTTCCAATCTCTTTTTTCTATGGAGAAAACATCCTCTTGACATTTATAACTAATCGTGAAATACCTAATTAATGAGATATATCCAATTTAAGTTATTAGTCATATTATAACTTCAGAGTTATACATCCTCTTTTCTGTCTACGGATTTCATCCATCTTCAGCTTACAGTAGAAGCCCCACCGCCTTCCTCTCTCCTCTAAGTATTGGTTTCGATAGAAGTAACTCTCTATGTGTGGATCTGCGCCTCTTGTAGGGTTGGAAGATTGAAAAATATACTCATATATCAGAAAAACTGAATCGAGAACCTAATGGATATCCGAAATACAACTTTCTAACCATTTTGTTTTATTGTACCAATTATATGTAACCAATTTGAGAATCATCATTTTGAATTCTAATTTATTTTTTCCATAATATATGTGAACATATATTATAATAAAATGGAAAGTAAAATTTATCTATTTTATTATTTATTGTTTCTTCTTTTTTTGTTGGACTTCCTTTTTGATTAAAGAAGTAATTTAGGTAAATATTTAATTAAATATACATAAGGCTCGTAAAATATATATTATCTAAAATTTTAACATAATTCATTATAAATTTAAATGAATAATTGAACATTTATTCGAGGTTAATTTTAATATATTTAAATTTGTTGAAAAACATGTGCAAACTTATATATGTAAAAAACAAAAAAAGTAAAAATTACATATTTGATAATTTATTATAAAAAACATTTTGTGGGTTTTCCTTTTTGATTAAGGAAATAATATGTAAAAATAGAAACTAAAGTTTATCTATTTGATTGTTTATTTAAATAAAACTTTTACATGTGTCATAATCTTATCGATCAACCGACAAGTGTCATGATCTCGTGAATTATAATTTTCACACGTGTTGAGATCTCGTGAGTGCAACCAAAGTTTATATAATAAGATGCTTTCTTTAGTTATTCTTTTTTTTTTTTTGGTCAAACCTAAACTAAAATGCTTTCTTTCATTTAATCTCATGTTTGTAGACTAAATTTTTATAAGATTTTGTTCACATCTGGAGAGACAACTTGTTTTCATAAAATTTCAGGGATCCTTCATTTTTTTTTGTTAAACAGATCCTTCATGTTGTTTGGTTCTAATCTAGGTAGCATGGAAACTCTTACTGAGATCTATTTCCCGTTTCGGAAACAGAAACTCAACGGAAACTCTCGGTGATGAAAACGTGTTTCCTAAAAACCACCATTTGGAAACACGATGGAAACATCTATTTGCATTTCGGAAACGCAATGGAAACTTGCTCTTTTTTTGAAACTTATTAAATAAATAATTTGAAAATATGAGATATGCATGATATATGTTTTTTTACCTTTGAAAAATCTTAGATAATTTATAAAATATAAATATCTCATATTTTATTTTTCTCTAAAAATTAATCATAACGTAAAACAACATAAAATATTTAAAACTTAGAAGTTTAAAAGTCTGAGAAAAAACTAGAAGAATACGAGAAGAAGGTGGGAGAACAAGAGCTCTTATGATCTTAAACTAATATTTTTTTAAATATGTTTTTAATGTTTCACTATATTTTTAAATTATATACTATATTTTTAAATTATATATATACTATTTTAAATATATATATATATACTATTTTAAATATATATATATATATATATATAATTATTTATGTTTCCAACACGTATCCGTTTCCTAATTTTCTAAAAAACATCGTTTCCGCGTTTCAACACGTTTCGCTTCCGCGTACCCGTTTCCATGCTACTTAGGTTCTAATTCGAACTAGCTACTTCTAGCTAGCTAAGGATGTACTGTTCCTTAACCAGAAAACTGAACTGTGTAAAAAGGATTAAAAAAAATGTCTCAAGGTAATCTCATGAAGCAGTTTATAGGTTTATGGTTATAGCTTTTATATTGTTTGAGGTTCAGATCTTGGTTAAGCTATTTGTAGCCGTCATAAGCTAGTTTGCATTTTGTTATAAGCACTTTGCAAATCAACCTAACAAGAGAAGTAATTAAATCTCAAAACATAGCCAAATTTTAAAGTTGTATAAAATCTCAAACATAGCCAAATTTCTATTGACTAAATACCCTATTAAAAAAAGTTTTGGTAGCCTCAAAATTTATAAAATAAATTAGTGGGTCTAATTGATTGTTTAACTTGCTTATTTTCTGAACAAAACTCGTTTTTTGTTATAAAAGACAGCTCAAACCTAGACCTGATTTTAAGGCTTTTCCAAGTGCTTCAAAGTCAACTAATTTGTTTTCACTTACGTGTAAGATTTTGGTGGGAAAGGAAAAGATAGTTTTTGTTTTGGTCAAACCTCATTTTATAGAAAGAAAAAAAAAAACCTCATTTTATAACTTCTTACTCTCCATGGAGCAAATGTTCACTGATAAACAAGCCAACATGGCCAAACAACCAAAAATTATTCTTAAGCAAATAAAATCAACAATGATAGATAGCGGAAAACAGACCACTTAGCTACTAATGTCGTTTAGCAGTCCTCTAAACTCGACGTCGATAGAGCTGAAAAATGAAACAAAGCCTTGGAAATTAGAGAATACATTGAGTGATCTATCTCCTGAGATTGAAGCAGCAGCAAGTGCACAATTAACAATCACATACACAGCTACAAAATCTAAAGCGATTAAACATCGTTTTGATGAGCCTTTACTTGCCTCCAATAAAAACATCGTTTTTGTCATAGGCAATTTCTATTTAATGTATTCGGTTGTTTTTCTTATCTGAATTTCCTTATTTCAAATTTATTTCCTAATTTGTTTTTTGAGATTTATCTATATAAGGAGGTCTTAGGTGATTTGTGAGAGACAATTTCATAATTATTCTCTTAATTGAAACATAAAGTT
Source organism: Cardamine occulta (assembly GCA_028015245.1). Lineage (NCBI taxonomy): Eukaryota > Viridiplantae > Streptophyta > Magnoliopsida > Brassicales > Brassicaceae > Cardamine > Cardamine occulta. The sequence continues at coordinate 10,901,596 of CM051374.1, forward strand.
TGTTCTTTTCTAGAGGATTCCATAGTTTTATCTTTCAAATGCATCATTTGTAAACTTGAGTTTCGATCTAAACTTACCATTTGCTAAACCTAGAATTTTCTAAGTAATTTAATTTTAGACCGCTAAATTCATATATTTACATTTTTATGTTTGATCTGCTCCGTTTGATCTGTTTTGCGTGATCCGTTCCACTATTCAGAGCGTTAGTTTTATTTTAGGAAAAATGATTCTCAGCTACACGAACTATTGGCCACGACATAGCTTCACATGTAAACTATTTTAATGATCTAAAAACTACATGAACTATTGACTTCGTATAGTGACATGCACGATATATCATGTGTCATGTGCGCAGCTACACCAGTATTTTGACATACACGAAGTATCATAAATTATATGCGCAACACCATAATTATTTTTACTATTTTAATTTAAAATCATTAGATCTGCTTTTACATATATATATATATATATATAATTTTTTATATTTATGTAATGAATAGAACAATTGATCAAAATATCAAAAAAAAAATTTCATATAAAAAATTTGTGTATTATATTAGAAATCACATGATAAATATGTTCTAAAATTTTTATAAAAATCAACTTGAAATATTTTATATTACATTTTCTTTTATATTTTTAAAAATAATGTTTACTTTATTATTTTAATTTTTATCTAGTGTAGGAATGGACACGGATTTGATATCCTGAAATTTCAGAATACCAAATTCGATCCATTAGATCCGAAAAATAATTAACCATATCTGTCTAAAATAGGTCAAAATAATATAGTAATATGAAATTTTGTTTTTCTCTTGAGTCTCCCTCGAGGACGCTGCTAAGGCGTAACATCAATAGTAAACTAATATTTATAGTACTATTCTAATTATTACATAATTTAGACATATCTGAGTAACTTTTCTTGGATTCGATGGACCAAATTTTGTTTTCTAAAATTCTAGAATATGAAATATGTGTCCGCTCCTACACTAGATAAAAATTTTTAAAATAATATATATTTTATTTAAAAATAGAAAAGAAACATTAATATAAAACATATCAAGTTGAATTTTTTAAAGATTTAGAACATAATTTTTTGTTAATGAGTTCGATTTTAGAACATATTTATTGTATGATTTCTAAAATAATACACAATTTTTTTAAATGAAATTTATTTTTGTTGATATTTTGATCAATTATTCTGTTCATTATATAAATATAAAAAAATTATACATATGTGTGTAAAAACAGATCTATGATTTTAAATTAAAATTGTATAATATTTAAAAATATATGAGAATCATTTTTCCTTTATTTTATAATTTGATATCATGTAAAACAAGATGCCCACATCGTTCTTTTCTTGAACATTTTTGCTCATTTTTATAGGGTATAATTTGTCTTTGAGTTATGTTTTGCTCTGGATATGGATTCATTTCTTATGTAAAAGATACATATAATTCGTAATCATATGTTAGTCTTATCGCTATGGAAAAAGATATCACTCCTTGGAAATAATTGTGTTTGGAATCTTAGAGGTAAGACTTGCATATGAAGCCAAGCAAAGATGAATAAATCTACGATGGTGAAGGGACATTTTCATTGGAGGCAAAGTACCAAATTCTTTGGGTCTAACAGTGAGATATTTTTTTTAAGGATTTTATATTATTGCAAAAAGTAGATTAGTTTACTGATCAAGCAGTTTATCTAGAGAAAAAAAGTTTATTGATTCATGATTAATGCTTACGTTCGTTACTCTTAAGAGTCAACAAAGGGCACACTATTTTAAAGATAATTTTTTTTTTTTAAATATCGGTTTTATGCGAAGTTAAAATTGTCGATAGTTCGTTACATTTTTATTAAGCGGCTAAAACAAAATTAACAAATGCCAAATTATTATTCGAATTGGTACGTATGTCCGCAGGACCGAAATCTGGACATAGCATAATAAAACATTTACCTAGAGCCCCTAATTTTTTAACATTAAATATTATTTATAAATGAATCCCATTTTTTGTAAGATAAAATGTTAATGTGTAAATAGACTCCAAATATCTTTTTTTACTCAGAGCTCCCAAAATGTTAGAGTAATGTATGTTGTTATACTATTTGGGATGTCAAGTTTCATGAATTTTTAAGTGAAACCCATTGACAAAATAATTAATTAATCCTAACCTTTTTCAGATTATTTATTTCTTTAGATTCCTTCGATTTTTTTTTTTAAACGAGATTTTCCAAATTCTAGTGCTAAATCCTGTCCTTTTCATAGATAGTTAGATCTTTATACCTATCAAACAAAGTAAACATTGAAAGACGACAAACAATAATTTCGTCGGCATTATGCCTTTGCGCCGCTGAGGAGAACCCAAAGTCCAAAAGCTTTCAATGATGGATTGGTCCATTATTTGATTCATCCCTAATGGCCAATGCACTACATGCTGAAGGGTATAGTGAAAACATTTTTGTTTGGTAAAGTAATTTATTTAAACAGGAAGTTAGGTTTATAGTTTGTTTGTTTTTTAAAGAACTAAATTGCATTTTTCAAGTATTTCTACACACAAAATCACTCGCGGACACGCGCGGCGATTTTTCAATCCCAGATCTCTCCCGCAAAAGCCTCTTCCACCGCTATTATGACCGCCTCTCCGGTGTCCGGTTGCGACCGGCGCTGCGAGAGGCCCCCTGTTCCGTTTTGATTTCGTCTCTGTCAGTTCTCGTCGCGGCTTCTCCGTTTTGATTTGGGCTTTTGGCTGAATCTCACGGTGTGGGTGGAAGAAAACCGCCGTGTGTGTCGGCCTTTGCAGGTGGTCGGGTGCTGCTACCACGATTTCCATTAGCTTCTCGCCACGCGCTTTCGTCAGGTGGTGTGTTTCCCTGAAATTTATTTCCTCTTCCCTTCTAGCCGAGTGCTCGTCTCCTCTCCTTGTGGTTGGCAACTTTTCTGATGGCTCTCTACGCTTGAAGACGGCATTTCAGTAGGGTTGAAAAGTGGCCTCTGCCTCGTGCTTATGTCGAGTAGACGGACTGAGATCTTTTCCCGATTTATGCTTCCATTTTATTTTTTTTTTGTCATGAGACCATTTATTTAGAACTATGATCAATGATTGTAACCCTAAACCGTTTTAATCTTTATGAAATATTTACAATTTGACAAAAAAAAAAGTATTTCTACACACAAAACAATTGAAATCGGAACCACATACTATTCACCTATTTTTGTTTTTTGATTAAAAAACTTAATTAGATTAGGACGAACGAACTATTCATCCATTATCATTCTTTAGGAGTTGATTGATTAGCAGCTTAGTAACTCTAAATATTTGTGGTTCCGTGTTGAGTTTACATGCAAACAGAGCCGATTTTGAGGAAGTGCAACATGTGTAACTGCACAGAGTAAAAATAAATTCACTTTTTCTTTTGATATTGGGGCCCAAATTTTTTTTTCCACCTCTTTCCTTTACTAATAGTTTTGTTTGTCTTCTGGCACAGAGCCCCCCCCCCAAAACTTTGAACTGCCCCTGCATACAAATATTCTATAATATGTTGGATTGATAACAAATATTCACTCTATCCTATTTTGATAGATGTTTAAAGTTTATTTGTTTGTTCTATTTTATTTGTTTTTTCCAAATATCTATGCAGGTTTTTTTTATTTTAATCTATTTTAAAAAGTTTTCGATCAATAATACTCCACCATTAACAAGAAAAACATTAATTATGTTATTGATTCATTTGCATTCTCGTTGTCTTTTTTGTTTCTTTTTAAAACTGTTTTTAGTCCTTTAATGATGATTTTGATTAACAAAATAACTTTCTTAATTACTGTGCTTTTAAACAAAATATCTATCAAAATGAGACAGATGGAGTATTAGGTTGTGAGTTGAGTAGGTAGATAGCAATCTTGAACAACTTACTTAATTATGTAGTTGTGAACGACAATAGTTGGAAGTAGAAAATAAGTACAGGTAAAAAAACTTCCATTATCTTTTGGACAATCGTTTTTTTTACTATACACTTTTCTCTCACAAAAGTTTTCCAGTTTTAGATCTAGCTTTTGGTTATCGGCACTGTTCTTCATCCAAGGTTTTGGGTTTACAAAGCAAAGCAAGAGTGAGGGAAGCCTTTTTCTACGACATCAGAGTGGTGTGGAGTATCCGTCAAACATCGCAGTTGTGGCCCTTTTTCGGCGGCCGAGATGTTTTTGATCTGATTCCTTTGGTAGAGGACGCTAAAGGAGTTGCGGTTAAGTCTCTCGCGGCTCAACCGCCTGCATGGACACTGCGACTGCAGCAGAAGACACTTGAGGATTGGTGGGTTTTTTTCTATGCGTGTTTTGGTGGTTAACGGCAGCTCCTTTTTAAATCTGAGATGGCTTCTCTCAAGCAGCCGTCTTTGCTTCCACCGGACTCAGTCAAAAGATTGCTTTGCATTGGGAAGGTTTACGGCTTTGGAGGGCCGGGGCTTGGATATGCGTTTGTCATTTTGCTAGGTAAGGGATTCGACAATGGAATGGCGAATTCTAAAAAATTTATTATTTTATTATCTTATCTAATTTTCTTCATTTTTACACCGGTCCGACTTTACACCAGCAAATTTTATTATTTTATAGTGTTTATTTGGTATAAATTTTGATGATTAGCAGTATAATATATCAATTTTATAAATGTTAATAAATAAATTTTAAACATAAAAGTACAAATTAAACCAATGATAAAAAACATAAAAATACAAATTAGTTTACTTAGACAGAAAACAAACAATATATATATTTTTAAATTGTCTTCTTTCTTTTTCTGCAACAAATTTTCTTTTATTCAATTTTATATTAAAAATCTAAAAATGGGGGCTCTAGTTATACAAGAAAACTGACCACTAATTTAAATAGGGAAAATATACCAGAATAATTTTACTATTGATGTTAATTGCTAGAATAACCTCCTTAAAATGATTTTACTACTTTACTAGTATAACCTTAATTTTTTGTCAAAAGACAATAAAACCAAACTGAATATTTATATTCATAATAATGCCATTTAGAATTTAATTAATTAATAATTTATGAAATAATTTGAAAAAAATTAAAAAGTTAATTAAATATATTTTGGAGAAAAGGAAACAAAATTATGCATTTATCACTTTCCCCTTCCACGATAAACAAAAAAAACCTAAACCTATCAACCGCCGCCGCCTCAGTTTTTTTTGTCACCGCCGTGTTGTTTTTCTGGTTACCGGAACCGCCGCGTCCTTGCTTGACCGCCTGGTTTCTCTCTTCTTCAGATTCATGCTTTCATGTTTCGCCACGCCATTGAGACTAACGTTAAAATTTACACCAAATTCTTGGTTATATATGCGTCTGTTGTTGGGATTAGTCACGCCCGTAAGTTGTTCGATCAAAGGCCTCACAGAGAAGACAATTTCCTCTGTAACTCTATGATCAAAGCTTATCTCGAAGCACGTCGATATCATGATTCTTTTGCTCTTTACAGAGATCTCAGGAAGGAGACTTGTTTTGCTCCTGACAATTTTACTTTCACTACATTGACCAACTCCTCTACTTTGAGTATGTGTCTTTACCAAGGCTTGCAGTTGCATAGCCAGATTTGGAGACCTGGGTTTTGTGCAGATATGTATGTTTCGACTGGAGTTGTTGATATGTATGCTAAGTTTCGGAACATGAGATGTGCTAAGAATGTGTTCGATGAAATGCCTCAGAGAAGTGAGGTTTCTTGGACGGCTTTAATCTGTGGGTATAGGTTTGGTGAGCTGGATTTAGCTTGTAAGCTCTTTGATGAGATGCCTCAGGTTAAGGACGTTGTGATATGTAACGCAATGATGGATGGTTATGTTAAATCTGGTGATACATGGTTACTGCAACAACAAAGACATAGAACTGTCATCACTTGGACCACTATGATACATGGTTACTGCAACAACAAAGACATAGGATCGCTAGGGAATTGTTTGATGCTATGCCAGAAAGGAACCTAGTTTCTTGGAACACAATGATAGGAGGATACTGTCAGAATAAACAATCTCAAGAAGCTATTAGATTGTTTCAGGAAATGGAGGCTACTCACGACTCTTCTACAACTAAGAAATAAAATCTGCGGACAAAAAACTCTCTGCCATTTAAAATTTGCGGTAAAAAGTAAAATCTATCGTAGAAATTGTTTCATGGTAAATAAAAGGAAAAATCCACTGTGAGAAAAAAATTGTGTCATCAATTCAAAATTCTACCACTACTAACATATGTAACTTCAAAACTTTATCACTACTAACATATGTAATTCTGCAGAAAACAAAAATCTGTAATACAAATCTGCAATACAAATTAAAATATGTCATTCAAACAAATCTATTATAACATAAAACCGCAGATTTAATTCACAAATTTTTCAGACGGTGACAATATCATAAATATGAAACATTTTTCCAAAAATAAATTTGGTGTGCCATTAATTAATAATTGCACTCTTATAATTAGATTTTTCCTAACACATTGTTTGAAGTGATCAAATGAACTCATTTAACATTAATTTTTTCAAAATTAAATTAACAATTAAAATACTAATAGAATTATTCTATCTTTTCTCCTATTTAAATATTTACTAGAAAAAAGACAGGAGACTTGAACTCCACGTGCTTCACAGCCGAGCATCCTGCAAATACGGATAAGCACAACGTACATTACTAAATACAATTTCATCTATTTTCATATCTCGTTGGAGCAAAAGTAACACTCTTTTTCATTGTATTGCACACTCTCTAAATTCTAAATAAGTTATTTAGTTTATCATGTTATATGAACTGTAACATTAGCAAACTACATGAATGTAGATGAGAACAATAGAAAAGCTCCACATCAAGACTTGTAGGTTACTAGAAAAAGAAAAAATTGCATTATGAAGTGCACACTAACCTTCGTCTTCTATCTAAAAAGAGTTCTATTTATAAAGAAGGACCAAATCATATGTGGGATGTTGGAGGTGACCAATTTGATTCATTGGATGAGATTAATGTAGGGAAACTTGAGTTTTCAGATCTTTCTCTTGATGAACCAGAGTTAAAAGCGGTTGTGTTTGATGGAGTTGATAAAAATAAGAATGATGAAAAAAATCTAAACAAGTGACTTCAAATGTTATTTTTAGTTACTTTTTAAATTATGTATTAGATTTTATTGTTACTTAAAATATTTTATTTAAATTAGTCTTTATATTTTATTATTACATTATATTATATATATTTATTATATATATATACGCTTCCAACATATACCTACTTCTTAATTTTTTTTAAAATTTCGCTTCCACGCTTCCGCTCCCCAGCTTTCTATTACATGTAACCTAGTCACTACCCCTCTCTTACAACATTCTCTTTATTACTGTAAAAAGTAAAACCTCTTCGGGTAGTTTCGTAACTACCAACAATTCGAGAATTTGAAAGACACTGCTCCACTCGAGAGAGCTCACCAGATCTACTACGAAGACTCTTGAATCAATTAGTCGTCGTTTCGAAGCTATCAGACAACAATAAAGATTCTCGAAATTTTCTTTTCTTGTTTTGTTTTTCTTCTCTTGCCAAGAAAAAAACAGAGAGATGCAGTTCCGGTAACACACGCCCGTGGAGCTACACAATGAGATGAAGTAGAAAAGCCAAAATCTAACAAAATTAAGAATTTTCAAAAAAAAGTCCACAATTTAATACATAATTAAGAAACAACCCCAAGAGTTTTATTTCTTCCCAATTTTTCACTTAACGTTTTTTTTCTTCACCATCTCCTTGTACTTAGTGATGGAATCAATCCTTTGCAACTTCAACTGATGCTTGAATCGGTTAATGAAGTCATCAGCTTTTGCATCTACTTCTTCATCAGCTTCTTCTACCGTCGAAACTCTCTGAACTCTAACTGTCTCAGGCCGACGAGCTTCAACAGAGATTTCATCTTCTTGGAAATGAGAAAATGGAGATTTTGTACTCGCTGATTTCTTCATCTTCTTAGGAAGCTTCGGTGGGATAACTCCAGCAGCTGGCTCAGTGTCAGATTTCGTCCTAGCAACGTGGTTTAGATTAAGATTACTGTAAACTTCTTCAAGACTCGGACTTGTATCTTCTTCTTCTTCATCTTCTTGTTCTTGTTTTGACTCAACGGTCACCGACGGTTGTGGAGCTTCAACGACGGTGGTGGGTTCTTGAGAAATGTAATTGTAAAGATTGAAAGATTTGATTTTGTGACGAACAGAAGGAGATCTAGAAAGAAAAGGTTGGTTTTGTTCGATTGAAGCTGGTTGGTGAAAGTTGTTGTCTTCAGGTGTAAGAGGAAACTCGAGATGAGATTTGTCCGGAGAAGTAAAAGAAGAGAAGTTTATGGATTTGAGACGGTGAATCATAGAAGGAGAGCGTAGGATCTGAGTTTGATTTGGATCGTTGGATTTAGAAGAGAAAGAAGAGCTAATGGCTATGGTACCAATCATTAGGTTGAGGAAGACGAAGAGTACTGTTGGTGTGAACCAACTGTACATCGCCGTTAGTACAGATTCCGACATATCTAACATGGATTCGTTTGGTTGTGTTTTTTTTTCCGGAGAGAAAGGAGAAAGAAGGAAGGAGGATGGGTGAATTTGGTTTTCTTGGAAGCAAATAGAGGCACATGTGGGAATCAGGGGTATTATTGGTATTTTATGTTTTCTCATTCATTTATTTCTAAGTTTTGATATTGTTTTCTTTTTATTATTTTTCGAAGTGTGAGATGGTGGAAGACAAAGAAGGGAAGTGGAACATGCTTCTAGAATGTCACATCCACTATATTTTTGTATGGTTTATTTTCATTTTTCTGTTTTCTGATTTAAGAAATCAAAAGTTGTTTTTTTTATGGAAAAAAAGTTTTGTTAGTGTAAATAGTAAATAAGAAATAGGAATAACCATTTTACGATTACTAGTATAAACTTCAAACTTATTAATTGGGAGTTACTCCCTCTCTTCCAAATTATAAGAATGTTTGGCTAAAAACACATTTATTAAAAAAAATTACTCTTTAAAACTCAAGTCATCATTAATCACTTTTTTTAACTTTAATTTATTACTTTTCATATCCTCAAAATAAAATAAAAAACAAGTAAATGATTTATATTATATTTAAATTTATTGAAAAAGTGCATAGATATTTGAAAACATTCTAATAAAATGAAACAAATAACTTTGGCTAAAAATTCTTATAATTTGAAACGAATGGAGTACTGTAGAATGTCTCCTTTGTTCTGGAAATGGTAGGGTTAGAATTTGAAACATGTCATTTTGTCTTTTATTATTTGGGAGAACTACTTTGAGTGACTTGAGTGCGGTCTTTATTACATCGGATTGGTGGAGTAGAATTAAAAAACGCTACAACTTGTTGTAAATAATTTTCAGGATTTTAAATAAATTAATTTAGAGTGAATTTTGTTAAATGTTCATACGGGAATTTATTTGCAAAACAATATCCAGTGATAAAATCATACTATGATTGGGGTGTTTTCCAAACATGTTTTAAACAAATAGCAAATATAATATCAATCTCATGTTTTAAACAAATAGTACACTAACAAAACTATGTATGCAATCTGTAGGGAGTGGAATGCGAGACTGCATAACTCTGGTTCAAGAAATGCCACAACAATCATCAAGAACATTCAGTTAACTCTCTGTGCATGCCTAGACCCGCTATCTTGGGCTCAGCGGAACCTTCCCTCATCGGTCTCCTTCCTAACGACCTGGTTCAGAGTGTTTCAACGAGTAGGAATAGGCTAACATAGCCATGCTGTGAGTAACTGTTGGTAAGTAGGGTAAGTGGTGCTATTCACTTTTTGTTTGGTGCATTGCTAACCTGATGTTTTTGTGGAGAAATCCCAGCGCTTATATATATTCTGTAATTCTTTTTAAGAAATGGCAAAAGAAATTAAGAAAGAAACAGTTTATTTCTTCAAAATACGGGTTAATTCTATTGTATTTGTTACAATATGTGAGGAAAAAGAGTATTTTCGATCTGTATTATCTATAAAGTGCCTTTTTCCAATCTATACGAATATGTAGTTCTAATCTATATCCAAACAGTTAAAAATTTTAAATTTCATTTCCAAACTTCCTATTTCATGCCTAATTGTGAGTCAACCGTTAAAGGTTGTTTTGCTGTTTGGGGTTTGATTTTTAATTTGTTTTCGGAGAACACAAGATTTGAACCCTTGACCTCTAACTGCTCTGCGCTTGCCAACTACCAGTTGATCCCACAACCATCTTCGAGAATAACCCAAACATTTATATTTATTGATCTAAAACATTATCTGTCTTCGATTTAACCAAACGATGTCGTTCGCAATTGGGGGAAAATTTATCAAATCTAGGAATTGCGATATTTAATTTCATTTCTTCTTCTTCTTCGAAATATCAGTGAGCGACGAAGAAAGAGAAAATTCGAGTAGAAATCGATCTACAAAATCTGTGGTTACTTTTCCACTCATAACCTGTAGTTTTTTTTCGTTTTTGTTAAAGTAATTTACACAGTCATAGTTTTCAATTAGCTCAATTAAGTTTTAGTATTACCTTATGTGATGTTTTCAGCTATACCGAAGTAGGCTTCAATGGCTACCATGGTGGATACTGGGTGAATGATTATAAATGTGATTTTGTTTATCTCGAATGTGAAAAGGTGGAAAGTATAATATGCAAAGCCAAAGAATTGTTTATTAGGATGTCAATTGAGTTCAAGAAGGGAATATATGTGCATATGATTTGGTATAAGTTGCCATTTGAATACCATAAGGATCGGAAGACCTTCAGAATTGAGAATTTGAGTTTTATAAAAATGTGTGAAGCGGGAAGATGGACCGAATTTGTTGACGTGCTTCTGTTTAGTTAAACAGATGATCCTTATGATGTGGAGGTTCATGATCCTTATGAAGAAGAGATTCTAGTTGAAAGGAATGTGGCCTCTTTTGTTGATAATGATCTTGATTTTGATTACCATAACACACTTCCTAACGATGAAGGTTAAGGTGGATAGAAGTTTATAAGATTCACAAAAGGTAGTGAACAGCTGTAAAAAACTATATAAGATAGATTTCAAAGAGGCTTTGGTAGAATATGCACTTAAGGAAGGATGTAATATCCAATTAGATAAATGGGGGAAGGTAAAATCTGGAGCTATATGCGATGGCTGTCCTTGGAGAATTTACTCTTCATATAAAGAGAAAATCGGAAAGTGGATGGTGAAGACTCTCGAAGATGTTCACAGCTGCATCAAGGATTGGTATTTTAAGATACTGAAATCATGCGTGATTGCAAATATTTTTATGTGATATAAGAACCAATTCCGATTTTAAACTGAAGACAATGCAAGATGACATTCAGAAAATTTTCAATTTGATGAAAACCACATACAACTATAAGAAGAAGGAGAATAAGAAAGTAATAGACGACCTGAGTCTTTTTGCTCTTACTTACAACAATAGCGACTTGCTTTCTCTCTTTACTTTGATCTTGTGTTCTGCTTCTTGAAATTGGCTCTCTAGCTCTGATTTCCACAACACCATGAAGAACCCAGCTCAGAAGAATGGCAACAACAACACAGATCCCTCATCTCAGGAGGATGAACCTGTGGTACTACCAGCTCTCAACAACACTGTCTTGATTAACAGGTTCCGGCTCACCCTTATTGAACGCACTTTCCATTCTGGTGGTAGAAGCACCGAAGCTTTTCTGGCTTTAATGCCAAGTGCAGGAATCTGGGACGTTGAAGGAAGAGTTTGTGGCTTCGACCTGGGAAACGGCCGGTTCCATTTCAATTTCGAATCTGAAGAGGAACTGCAGAAGGTCCTCAAGAAGAGGCCTTGCCATTTTAATAAATGGACCTTTGCCCTTGAACGTTGGAACTCAATTTCTAGGAGGATCTCCTGTGTAAAGTTACTTTTTGGGTAAAGATTACCTATACGCCTCTGGGTCTATGAGGCTTTCAAGGGAATAGGTGATGCTAGTGGCACAGTGAAGGAAGTAGATGTGCATGACGCTCTTGTTCTGGTCTCTGTTGACGTCACCAAGCCTCTGAAGTTCATTAAGAAAGTCATCACGAACATTGGAGAAGAGATCTATGTAACCCTTACCTATGAGAAGCTATTTTGGTACTGCTTTACTTGCTCAATGATATTGCACGAGGAGCGAGACTGTCCTCATCTGTCGGAGCAATAAAGGAAGGCAAACAGAGAGTCCCGTGTAGCGGCAACACTATGCGCAGAATGCCGTAGAAGCTCATTTAATGAGCAATGGGAACAGCGAGGTCGTGAAGCCATAAAGGATATGAGAAGGTCTTATGGTGAACTAGCTCCCAGGATGGACAGGCGCAACAACTTCCCGCAAGAAACAATCCACGAGATGAGAAAGACTCAAGAACGTCTACCTCCACAAAGTGCAAGGCCACAAGTGCAATGCAACCTATATCCCTCACATGAGACAACACGCGATGATGAAAGGAATTTGGTGTGGAAAAGAGTGAGGTCAGAGTGACACCACCATCTTCCCCGTTCTAGGGCACTATCGAATATTCCCTTTGCACTACATATCTTCTCATCGCAATCTCTCTATTGTAACCTGGGTTACTTATACAAGATGGGGAAGGACTATGGAGCTACTGAGGAGAATTTACAGGTTTTCCCATGGGTTATGTGGTACATATGGAAGGCGAGAAATCGAAAGATATTCGAGAATATTAATGAGGATCCCCAAGACACCTTAGCCCTTTCCATACAAGAAGAAGACACATGGAAGAGAGAAAATGCAAGACAGGAAGAGAGTCATGGAGAAGAAAGGATAGAGAGGCTATCACAAGAGTTTCCAATTTGTTACACGGATGGCTCATGGAACGGATTAGAGACTCAGATCGAACAGGGTTGGATATTGATGTTGGGGAATATGACACTGCATCTTGGACTAAAGGGCTCGCGACGCAACATATCCCCGCTATATGCAGAATTGGAAGCTCTTGTCTGGGCTATGAAGAGTTTAGTGGCTATTGTTATGACATATGTCATCTTCGCCACATATTGCTCTGATCTTATCACAATGACTTTGAACCCTGAGGATTGGCCAACATTTGCATCAGAGTTGAAGGACTTCTTAGATTACAAGGATTTATTTTTGGTTTTTAGGATTAGACGTATCCCGCGTAGTGAAATATCCGTGCTTATCATCTTGAAAAATGTGCAAGAGCATGTGGATTCTCTTTTTCCCATGTAAGCACATCGGCTCCCGATTAGCTTTCTTTAGAGGAAAGTCACATACCGATGACTTAATATATGGGGTGTTGACGACAAAAAAAAGAAAAGTAATAGACATCATTCATCGTGACCATGTGGAGTAATTCTCTAAGCTCAGAGATTACAAAGATGCAATCTTTGCGTAAGTAGCTCTATTCCTGTTTGTAATCTCTTGCTTTTGCAATCTATGTTTGTTATGTCTATTCCTAATTCAACTGTTTACATTTTTCTTGTTAGGACTAATCCTAACTTAACTGTGGATTTAGACACTGTGTTTGATGATAATGTATCAGAGCTATATTGAAGATTCTATGTATGCTTTAATGTGAGCCGCAAGTTATGGTCAATATGTTGTAGTCCAATATTTGGTATTGATAGGTGCATGTTTCCTCAAGTGGACACTTAAGGAAAACTATTAGCCACAATGGGAAGAGATGCCAATAATGATATGTACCTTATTTCTTTGGCTGTTGTTGATGTGGAGAACAAGGAGAACTAAACGTGATTCATACAGAAACTTCAAGTTAATTTTAAGTTTCAAGTTGATTTTAAGCTGCAAGAGGATCAAGGATATACTCTCATATCTGACAGACAAAAGGTAAGTTATAATCTAATTTTATCTAATCTAATCTTATCTTATCTAATTAACAATTTTACAATTTGCAAGCTTTGTTGAATGTAGTAGAAAGGGTGTTGCCTTATGTTGAACATCGGATGTGAGCTACATATACGATAATTTGAAGATGATTTTCCCTAATCAAAGTGAAATGAAGAGTAGAAAATAGTTACACCGTGTCTGAATATGAGGCAAATTTGAAAATTGTCAAAAGCTGTGAAATTCGTCTCTATGAAGCCATCATGGAGAGAAACCCACGAAATTGCAGTTTAGCTTTCTGTACACCCACAACTCAATGTATTAATGTTCCCAACGACATATTCGAATCTTTCAACAATGCTATAGGGCCAACAAGATACATGCCAATTGTTGAGATGTTGGAGACAATAAAGAGAAGAACCATGGTGCCACTACAAGAAAACCTGGTTTTGGGACCACCAAAAGCGTCCTAAAATGGTCGCAATATAGTCACAAATTTAAGACTCATATGTGACCGCTAAATAAGGTTTTATATAAATGACTGATTTGAGACCAATATTAAAAACTACATAGCGACGTCACATAATTAGCGACTACATTGCTACAAAGTTTGCTAGTCCTATACTAGAGACTAATTTGGGACTGCTTCTTGAGTCCAAGATTCACGACGATTTTAAGACTAAGATAGCAGTCACAAATATGTGATATTATAACAACTTATTTGCAACCATATATGTAATCCCATTTTTTTGTTTGGTTTGAGAAGCTATATAATTCAAATAAAATGCCGAATTTAAAATTTTGATAGCCAAAATGTTGCTAATAAAGCTAGTCAAGCATTAGAAAAAAGATCCCAAAAATGTTCATAAGAAGTTTGAAAAAGCTCAAACATGTTCATAAGTAGTTCATAAGCAGGTAATATTTATTTAGTATGATGGAGAGTGTAACGCCCATGTTCTGGAAATTAATTAATTTAATTAATTTAGAAGTTCTTTCGAGTTTATAAACTTTAGACAAGTCTAGAGAAATTAATTATGAAGTTGAAATAATTAATTTAGATTTGTTCCGGGGGTGTCCTAAGTTGTTTCGAAAGTTGAGGGGTTTTTCTCAAGTTAAGTAGCAAAATCCAATTTTGCTTCCTTTTCTCCTTCTTCTTCTTCCTTGGAACGCCACTTTGTGTGGGGGGGGGAGAGAGTGAGCTTTTGAGCTAAGGGAAGAGAGAAAGAAGAGAGAAAGAAAAGAGAAGAAGAGAGAAAGGCTCGGTGAAGCTTGGAGGAGCTTGGATCTTGAGAGATCAAGGGTGTGTGAAGCTTCGTGAAGCTTGGAAAAATAAGGATTGGAGTGAGGCTAGTTGGCGTGAGCTTTGGAGGAAGAAGTGAGGTATTTCTTGAGCTTGTAGAGGTCATCTAAGCATAGATCCATCCATTCTAAGGTGAGTTGTGACCAAAGGTTATCATTAAGCCATGTGTGGGGGCTTGTGGGGTTGTGCTAAGCTTTGGGGTGTTCCTAGATTGACCATGTTGTTCAGTGACTTGTGTTTTTAGCATTTCTTGATGTTGTGAATTGTTAGGTGGTTAGTCATGGATGTGTTTGATTAGCTTTGCATGAGGTTGCATGTTAGCTGATTGTTTGAAGTAATATGTGGTGTTATTATTTCGTGTTGGTGTGGTTGTTTGAATTGCGTGGGCTTTCATATAACCTGTTGTTGGGAGGATCAATCTCACTCAACGTTTGGTTTACCAAATGTTGATGCATCACTTTTGTCGATGCAGGTAAAGATAAGGTGTGATCGTGGAATCGAGGCGAGGAGGACAATGATAATTAGGACCAAAATCTCAACAATTGATTACATCAAGCTTTTGTGAAAATCTCAAAATCACTGGTAAACACACTATCTTTCTTATTTGATTACATCAACCTTTTGTGAAGATTGTATCCAGTTATGCGATAATATCATGTTACTACAATAGAAGAAATTTGGCAACTCAATTTTCGTTCAAGATACAGTTTCCAATATTATATGCAGAGTAGGAGGAAAACAAAATATTATATGCAGAATATTATGAACACCAAAAACTTACAATTTCCAAAAATGGTAGTTTAGTAATTGGAATAATATAGTACTCCCTCTATTTCATTATATTAGGTATTTTATAGATTTTTTTTTTAATATTTTGTTTAATTTAGTTTTTATGCAAAAAGTTAAATTATACTTTGTTCTTTTTCTACCATTACAAGAATTAAACAAAATTGATTTGTTCACGGAGGCCTTCAAGATGATTACAAATTAGTGGTATATCAGATTGAGGATAATAAATTCACCTATTTGCAGATATCTTTTCTCGTAACACCTTCTCGATTTTCAGGTGATTTCCTCCATCTCCATTCCTGGTTTCATTTTTTGCTCTTCATCTATATGGCTTCCTACGTTGTTAGGTTGGCTGGACCTTTGTAAACACCATTAAAGACCCTTTTTCTGGCTATGTTTGGTCTCGAATTCTTCTCCGCTGAACCAAGTCGGATGTCTTATGCCTCTATTGTTTCTTTGTATGTCATGCAACGTACATGCATATCCTTCTCACCTAGCATGAAGACATCTTTAGCTCGATTTATTCTGCCTTTTACTTCCTTTTGTGATGATGCCCAAGATTCTAGTAACACTCTGTCCCAGACGTTCTGGCATCCGGTGACAAGTTCAAGCCTCTTCATACTGAATCTCCTGAAAGTTTTTCTATACCTTAGAAATTCCCTTCCTAGGCTTAGTTCCTTTATCATTTCTTATATGAAAGGGAATCCTCTACCCTTGGTTTAATTCCAATCGTATATTTACCTTGTTCAACAAGCGTACTCGAACCTTCCCTTGATTCATTCCTTGTTTCAACTGGTTGCTACAAGTCCAGCAGGTAGATTGGCGTGTCTGCCTTGCACCCCTTAATCATGTGTGTTGCCTCATCCCTTCATTACTTTGCCATACAACCAACCATCCCAACTGAAAAAACTTGTGATTACCAATCCAACCATGTTTCCGAATCAACCCTCTTATGTCCATGGATTTTCTCTGTTTTATCACTCATCAGTACGCCCACCAATCGTCCACGGGCTCCCATCTCTTCCCTAGGTGCGCCCATGGGGTTCACCTCTTGATTCCTTTGATACACATGAATAAATAGATGTACTAACAAATTGGAAAAATGGTAGTTTAGTATTATTCAAATCAAATAAATAAATCAATAAACTATATTTATGTTACATTTCTCCCAACTGGGAGACGTTATCTTGTGGGAGCATCTCCAATATTCATAAATTTGAAGTATTGATCTTTTCTAGTGAAGTATCGCTACCACTCAACTTACATCATTGGAAGAGATGTATACTTCAAATCTGTAAATATTGAATATCCTCCGACAAGATATCATCTCCCAATTGTGTCTTCCACTTCTTATGTTCCAAGCTGAGTGAAAGTCAACGTCAACAAGTTTGACAAAAGGAAGAAGTCTGATAAAAGGAAAAAAAAAAGATATTATTAATTTGTTTTGTTTGCAGTTACTGTATTTCTTTTTTCTGTTTTTTTTTTGGTATCATCTCCTTTTGTTTCCATTACTTACTTTCTTTTCCTTCTGAACACAAATAATGGTAGTTAATTTATGTATCTTAGAATTCTCATTGCATAACACTGTCACACTATAGATAATTATAAAATTAAAGAAACGTCTTTCGTTTCTACACAAACCATTATTTTTTCTAAGAGACTGGTTATTGATTATTATATTTTTCGATTCTTAGTTTATCTTTACAAATAACAATTATTAAGTTTTGTCATATCGTGGAAATGTTAGATTCTTATTTTATTAGAAGGCTTACATTTCTGATGTAACTAAATTGTCAACTGAAAAAGAAATGGAAATGACTGAAAGAAAATTACAACATATCATGGGTGGAGAAATGTTTTATTTTCTAAATATTGAAAGACAATATGAAAAATGAAAAACAAAAAAGTTATTGAATCCCACTCGGTTAGAGGACAAACAGAAAGCATGTAAATGTGGGTATAAATTAATAAGTAAACACCCCCAACTCAATCAAATTGACTTGATGTAATGGCCATTATTCATTAATTGCCTTCAAACGCAGCTCAAGTCTGTTGTTTTTGAGTTGGCCGCATAATATTTTCCTATTAAGGAATTCACTATTTAGGCAGATGCCCAAAGCAAATTTTAGAACACTAAACGTCTCAATAGTGACATTAAACGGTGATCAACCACCAAACTAAAAGCCAGAGAAGTAGCGGCTCTAAAACCCTTATTTTTCCAATTCTACGATGCCTTTTTAATTAAAACAAAATATTTAGCTACTAAATTAGGAAAAATGGTCAATTTCAACGTGAATAATTTTCACAGTGCATTTTCATATATGAACTAAGATACAGTGTGTTTTTTAATTTCAACTTACTAAATTTACAAAAAATCTATATCGGTTAGAGGACAAACAGGAATAAAATCCGTTTAATGCATAGGGCTTATTCCCGGTTTCAATATTATTATTACCTAACAAAATTAAAATCCAAAAGAATGAGTGCTGGAGAATATGGGATGCATAAACTTAGAGATCATAAAAAAGACCAAGTATTTCATTTATTGTTAGAAAATGATATTATATATTTATAATATCGAGATTTAGAACATTCAAGTTATAGATCGTATTTGGAACTAATTGATTTACAGAATAAAAACAATTTCCATATTAGAAAAATCTATAAATAATCTGAATATTTATTTACTAAATTAATTTTAGTAAGTTATTTATTTTTTCTATCATTTATATTAAACATTTTGAATATGAAAACGATTTTTATTATATATTTTTAATTTAACTCATAAATAAACTTGTAATTGCATATATTTTAAAATTAATTTTTTATATAAACTAGGTGTAACCCACGCTACGCAGTGGGGAATTTTTTATTTTAAATAATTTATATATTTTATAAAAAATGGAGATATAGAAATTTGATTTGAATAATATTTTTTGAATAATTTTAAAAATTTGGAAATGTAAACATAATTAGTTAAAATATTTTTGTGACATAATTTTTATTTTAGAAAATATATTTGGCCGGGTGTATTTGGTTTGATTTCAGTAATTGGGTTTTGTTGATCCCGCGCTATGCTGCGGTTTTATTTGTTTGGTTTATTTATTTTATTTACTATCATGTTTTAATTAATATGTAGTTGTTACTATATTAGTGAATTTTTGGAAAATATGAATATTATGCAAATTTTCTTTTTTGTTACATAAAGAGAGATAAATAAGTTGGATGCACATTTTGAATGAAACAGTAGTTTATAAAAATCATCATTTCTGTCTTTTCGAAGTTAAAGAATATATGTATACATGTAGTTAGGTAAAATATTTTGCTTTGGTTGATTTTTTTTTTGTAAAATTGTTTATAGGATTAAGCACATTGCTGGAGTATTAGTTTGTTAAATTAGAGGGATGCTCATCATGTAATCATTCATTGCACAAAAATAGTTATAAATTATTAATGATGAATTGTGCAGAGAGTAAGGAAGATACCATTGGGAGGAGTTAAGCTTCGACTGTAAAGCATTGAAAGTTCTTTTGAATCTTTTCTATTTACGTACAAACTCGGGAGTGGAAGTGGGAGATAGATAGATAGTGTAGCTGGGAGTTCAAACTGCTCCTTATCTATCCCATAGAGCTGTTTCATTGGAGAACACTTTCCCAAACATCACCTGATTCGAGCACATCATAATGTTGTCCACCCGAATTCAACATTTTGTTCGATGAATTCAGAACTTAAAATCACGGAAATGTCATGAAACACAAAAACTACTCTATTAAACACGGAAATGTCATGAAACCAAAGAGAAACCTCAGGAAACGAAACTCCCAAATCAGATACTCATCAGCAAGTATAATGCAATATAGGGGAGGAAAAACTGCAGAGATAGTAAAGAAACTTCCTACTTAAGAGTTAAGATTAGACCCAAAATAAGCCATGTTAACAAAGCACACATTCAAGAGTGTCCACATTAGGTACCTTCCTTATTTATTAGTGACCTGGTCAAGAAACCAGAAACATGATCATGGAAAAAAATTGCAGTAGAGGCTTGTTTACTAATCAAAGATTCAAAGTCACCATATTTGATTTAACCATCTTTACATTATTTGTTTTTACGCTGAAAAGTATATGGGCGAAATCAAAACCTTGCTCAACATTATCAGACTTTGCACATCAATTTGATGAGTATAAAAATTGAAGAAACTGACTCCATGAATAAGCGCCAAGGAAGTCCATTAACACTACGACTGGAATCATACATTCGTCGCTAGCCTGAGTGATCATGATTTGATTTGAACAGTATGAGGCATCTAAGAACAGGTTATTAGCCACTTCTTGACGGTCACACTTTGACTGACCTTATCATCTTTTCCTGGATCTCTGTTTCCTGTGGTCTAAAATTTCCACGGGTATCCCAAACTGAAAAAACAAGATAACAATAGTGAGAAAGTTATCCAAAACTTTGACATTCTTTCTAAACATAAACAAATAAAACGCTTATGTAGAAACTATTTAAACTATGTTGACATCTTTTCTTTTAGTCTGTCATATAGATATGATCGTAACTTATCCCAAATGTTTCTTTTGCTCTAATTCATATTTAAACCATGTGGACAGTTCATTCTTTTACTCTATCCTATGAATGTCAATAGAATTTTCCATCAAATTCGACAACTAACTACAACTTCACATCATAAAATATTGAGGGTAGAGTCAAGTTTAACAAAAATTTCCATACTAAAAAAAGAAAAAGAAGAGGAAAAGAGATGAAGGATTATGCTGGTGAGACCAATATTTCTAGTCGGAAACGACTTAGTAGGTTTACCAGCTCCAGGAGCTTGCTTCTTCTTGATGCCACACACTAACTAACTTAAAGAAAAAGGAAACCATATAAACTATTAATGATGGTAAATTGGAAAGAAAAACTTCGCAGAAAAATTATGATAGAATGCACACAGATCTTACTTGTAAACTCGGCACTCATAAGGTGGTGCAAAATTGCACTAATTGCTAGTTAGGGGATCAAATTATGGAGCCACCTGCCAAAAAGAAAAACTTATTCAAAGAGCTACCCTTTTCCTTGTCTAAAATCCCATGAATCTTAGGTAGACTTGTTTATAATATACCTCACATACCTCATAAACCAGTGCCTTGCTACTCCAAACTTAAGCTCCCTGTCAAGAATCACTCACATGAAAGTGCTAGCTCTATAATCTGCTATATGAAAGTTCTAAGACATTATTAGGTATTTGGTCTATGTATTGATTCTGAAACAAAACCAGTCAGCATTGTTGGCCACAATAACCTCAGTAAAAAAAAGTAGAAATATATTGTGCAAAAGGCATTATTACTCCAGTCAGTATGATGATTATCAGTATTAGCAGTATCATTATTATCTGTACAAGCTTCTTCTCTGTTTTCATTTGTAGTAGCAACCTTTACCTACCCCTGTCTATAAAATTTCTGCATATCCATAACTTCAGACCCCACAACGTAGGCAAGTGAACCAGTTCTCAGACTTGAATGCATCGTATGGCATTGCTTGAGAAATTCATTGTATCGCTTCCTGAGTGAAAATATATTTAGGTCACAAAAAAGAGAGGCAAATACTACTAGCCTTCCTTTCTTCAGTGGTAGAATTTAAAGGAAACTCAGCATTTGAAACAACATTTGGGAATTCAATATGCAAAGAAGGTGAAAATGATGGATTTATAAAGCAGAGAATATTGTAAAGAGCAGAAAGTAAAGTAGAAGAAGATAGAGGCATGATCACTACAAAAGATCACAAATATATTAGTAATGATCAGAGGAGAAACTATCTACAGAGTAAGGGGAAAGAGTAAGGAATATACTATTGTCACCCCTCTGAAGATGTGCCTCCATTTTTGTAGAGATGATGAAGACAACGGTAACACTGCTGGAAGCCTCAACCATGTAATGAATTTTAATTAATATATCATTTAAAAAGTTTATGGTGTGTAATTAATCTTAAATATAATTAGGTATTGTTTGAAACATACTAAAATGAAAGAAAATGGAAAACCTAAAACAAAAATACTACATATCAAAATAATAACTATTGAAAAAGTTAAAAATAACGTTTAAGATTTTTCAAAAAGAATTAATAATAAAGTTTATAGACTAAAAATAGAAACAATATACTATGAAATATAAATTTGTAAAAAACATTTATCACTATGATGAGAACATTTATTATCAAATTTTTAGGTTGAGCAAAAATAAATAAATATACTATACAACATTAGTTATGTTTCAAGGAAAACAATATATTGTATATTCTTAATTTTTTTTTTCCAAGTGCTAAAATATCACATGTTATAAAAGAAAACGAATCAAGGAGTGAATTTCTAATAAATGTGTGGTTGAAAAAAAAATATCAGGTGTTATTTTGATAAATTAGTGATAAGCTTATAAATGGTTCTAATTTTTTTTCTAAAAATATTTAGGTTATTCGATCATAATGTTTTTAATAAACTAAATAAATGAGAGGAGGAAAGGAAGAGAATCAATGTGTAGTACAAGAATAATATGAAGGAAGAAAAATAGTCAATATGTACAATAAAATAAAATTTTATAATATAGCTGAATTTATAAAATAATTTAAAATAAATAACATATTTTTTACTTTTAGTGTTTATATATAGATACTATTTATAAATACTAAAAAATAATTTTAAGTTTATAATTAAAATAACTGTATATAACTTTATAAAATTTTACAGAATGTTCTATTATATTTTTGATTTTTACGATGTTCTAAATTTGATACCCCGCGCAACGTGCAGATACATTTTCTAGTTATGATAATGTTCTAATAAAATATTAACAAAACACTATCAGAATATATAAATCTTGTATATATGTAAGTGTATTAAATGAGTTATATTAGTTAGTTATATAAATTAATACAATGAGATTAATGATTTGTGTAGTCACAAATTATGTAATTAGTCTAGTAATACTTGTCAAGTTGTCTTGTTTTGAAACTTCTTCAAGAATCATCACTTTGTTTGCAACAAGTCAGTATAACATATATTTAAACTAGGGAAATTTCCGTGCATTGCACGGATTTGATATATATTTATTTATGTATGATATTTTCTAGATATATATAGTGTTTTTTTTTATTATTTGATTTGATTTGTAGGCTCTTTTTTGTACACACTATTAGACATTCACAATGTTATATTTTCCATGGTTTGATACCACTTCTACATCTAGTCTGAAGCCTTTGTATTGAAATTTTTGATTTCGAAAAAAACTTTAAGGCTATGTGTTTGTGAGAATATCATTGTATGAATAAAGTTTAGTAAACCATTAGTTAACGTACCTGACTTTTGTTCATCAATGTCATTGTAATGTGAGGTAGAAATTGATTAAATATTTGAATCTGTTGTTATGTTTTTGAAGTATATGTTTGTTGGCAAAAAGAATCGTGTATTGGATGTTATTTTTCTACTTGAAGGTCTTGTGAATTTGGGTTGGGGATGATTCATGCTTCTGATTTATGATATAATCATTTTATAGTAAAATGTGTATTCTATATTATCCATTTTGCTTTCTTTTTTTTGCTATTTATATATTGGTGTACAATAGATGTTGATTTCAGTTTTTTTTTTAATTTATAGTATCATATTTAATTGCTTTTTAAAATTTTAGTTTTTATTTTCCTTGAGTATTGGTCTTAATTCTCTTTGATTAGTAGTGTTATTTGCGTTGACCAATTTTTTTTATTGTTGTTATATATTGCCCAATACATTTTAAATAAAAATTTAGGGCCACTAATTGTGTTATTTTGGTTCTAACATTGGTTAACTTGTACGGATTTTATATTTTAAAAGTATTTTGTGGAGATCCACATTTTGTGGTTTTACTTTTGAAGCATTTATTTGTATATTTGATCAATTCTTTTGGTTAGAAAGAAAATAATACAAAAAAAGAAATGAGGCAAGGAGAAAAATGTGTTATATTTTTAGAGGGACACAGAACGAGCAACTTAAAAAAAAAAGAATCATCAAACATTTTTCTTTCTCAATCAATGAATTTTAAAGACTCATAATAGACAAGTTCTCTCAAAACATTATTTTGAAACTTTTTAAAATTTTAAATTTATTCAAATAAAAAATCGAATTAAATAGAGTAATATTTTTAATTTGAAAGCGTAAAATGTGACAACCACACTCTTATTTTTTTATATTTTTTTAACACACAATTACTTAATAAAATAAATGCCCATACAATAATATTCCACAAGTTAATTAACATACAACAAGCAACAACGACCACGCATGGTCAACAGTTCTACCAATTCTAGCAATCCTACGAAAGCTACAAAACCTAAAACTACCGGTCCTAATCATCCTCCCCCTCCTCGCCTCGATTCCACGATCACGCCTTATCTTTATCTGCATCGACAAAAGTGATGCATCAACATTTGGTAAACCAAACATTGAGTGGGATTAATACTCCCAACAACAGGTTATATGAAAGCCCACGCAATTCAAACAACCACAACAACATGAAATAATAACACCACGTATTACTTCAAAACAATCAGCTAACATGCAACCTTATGCAAAGCTAATCGAACACATCCATGACTAACCACCTAGCAATTCACAACATCAAGAAATGTTAACAACACAAGTCACAGAAAAACAGGGTCAATCGACCACAACCTATCGACCAACGCCATCGATACCCACTATCGACCACACATGATCGATAGCCACTATCGACCACACATGATCGATAGCCACTATCGACCTCGACCTATCGACCTCACCTGGTCGATAGCCATCCTAAAAACCATCCGAAGAAACTCATCGACTTACCTATCGATCACACCTAGTCGATACACCCTATCGACCTCGCTCTATCGACCACACCTGGCCGATAAGCACTAGGAAAAACACCCAGCAGGATCTATCGACCAACCTATCGACCTGCCCTAGTCGATACACCCTATCAACCACACCTGGTCGATAAGCACTAGGAAAAACGTCCAACAGGATCTATCGACTTCACTTTATCGATCTGCCCTAGTCGATAGTTCCTATCGACCTTGCCCTATCGACCACACCTGGTCGATAACCGGTCTGATTTTCCCAATTCTCAACTTAGCCTAGGCACAATCCTAAGGCCAAACCTCTAAACCACAACCAATACACATACCAAGCAAGGCAAAACCACACCAAGAAACTAGGGAAACACTCCCAACAAGCCATGGAATCACCAAGAAACCACAACACACAATCACCAAGGCAAGCATAAGAATTCACAATCAGAGCTTAACAAGGCACAAGCAGCACAAATCCATGGTTCTCTAACCACTAGAAGCTTAGCAAACTCTAGCTAAAGCTCCAAAAATGACCACAAGGTTTTTAAGCAACCTAGGAACACCCCAAAGCATAACACAACCCGACAAGCCCCCACACATGACTTAATGTTAACCTTTGGTCACAACTCACCTTAGAATGGATGGATCTAGCCTTAGATGGACTCCCCAAGCTCAAGAAAGATCTCTCCTCTTCCTCCAAAGCTCACGCCAACTAGCCTCACTCCAATCCTTCCTTTTTCCCAAGCTTCTCAAAGCTCACCAAGCCTTTCTCTCTTCTTCTCTCTTCTCCAAGCTCTTTCTCTCTCAAGCTCCCAAGCTTTCTTTTTCAGCCACAAATGGCAACAAAGGAGGAAGAAGAAGAAGAAGAGAAGACAAAAATAATTTTGACTTCCTTTTGGGAAAAACCCCACAACTTTCTATTTGATTTATGACACCCTTGAAACAAATCTAAATTAATTATTTCACCCCATAATCAATTTATCGAGACTTGTCTAAGGTTCATAAACTCGAAAGAACTTCCAACTTAATTAATTTCCAAAACACAGATTCGTCCTCGAATCTTAGGTTACCGTTCATCTCCAATGAACCATCCATCTCCCATGAACCTTGATCGTCGCAACAATTACTTAACCCTTGGCCAACCCGGCCAAGTCAACACACACGAGATTAACTACGAATCTTTGAGGTTTTCCACTACCTTCTGGCCAACATGGCCAACACACACATCCACATGTACACGCATGTACATCCGAGGTCCATAACTAATCTCTAAGGTTTCCCACTCAGTCACTATGCTTACGACACCGCATCATCATATGTGATTTTTGCTCACTCACAGACCAAACCCCAATACCCAAGACACCGTAGCATCTCCGAGTTTTGAGCATCTGCCATACCCGCAGGATATCCACCATATCTCGCAAGATATTACCCATACCACAACACCCAAGACACCGCAGCATCTCTGAGTTCTGGGTATCTGCCATACCACTCCACTCGGGGTAATATAACCTATAAGAGTCTCGATATCCCATACCACTCAATTCTGGGCAATATATCCTACGTCTAGAATATACACCTTACGAATCCATGACATCACATATCACTCTAGGCTATACACCTTACGAGTATGGGTACATCGCCAGTCGCACTCTTAAGACACACAATCCTTTGAGCTATCGGCACTAGAGGAACTAGTCCTCTCATCAAGTAATAAGTCACACATCTATAAACACCTCGACTGAACTACCTCCCGTGATCCGTGTAAATCCTCGCAAGGTAACACCGGCATTACCCATATTCTACACTCGGAATATCTGCCATGAATAACCAATAACTAGGCTATCGCACCTATACCCATTCACTTCGGGTACACCATAATCTCTTCTCGATTATGCACCAAGCTTTTAAATTTTCATAAAAACTTTTCATGGCACTCTTGTCATCAGCAATAAGAACTACCATCTTCTTTCTCACATGCATTATCGCTTTTTAACACCAAAACGAAATGCATAACCATGACTCCCAAAGTCATCAATTATAAGAAATACTCATCTTATTAAACACTCGTAATGTAACATCGTTATACACAACGAAAATACAAAATGAAACACATAGCATATAACTACACTCTGAAACTGGAACCTCTCGATGGAACTCAAGCCGCAACTTGCTTCTGGAACCACTTCCGGAACCTCATTTCCATTCTAGTCTCTGGCTCCCAAGTTTCCTCCTGCACCCCGTCACAGTCCCACAAAACTCGCATCATTGGAATCTTCTTCCGACAAAGCTCCTTGACCCTCTGCTCGAGAACTCTCAAAGGTCTCATCTCAACGGTCATATTGGGCTGGAGATCTGATGGAATCTCAGTCAATACCTTGTCACCCCTATGCAAACACTTCTTCAGCATCGGCACATAGAATACCTTATGAAATGCCTACATAATCTTGGGTAACTCTAACCGATAAGCTACCGGTCGAACACGCTCTACAATCCGGAACGGCCCCATATACCTCAGACTCAAATTAGTCGCAGTAATGGACCTGTTCGGATCTCTCAGCAAAGCCCTCTTGAGATACACTCTATCTCCCACCTCGAACACAAGCTATTTCCGCCTTTTATCGGTATAACTCTTTTGCCGATCCTGGGTCTCTTTCATGTTCAGCTTCAAAACTTGGATCCTCTCCGTAGTTTCCTGATCAAAACTCGCATCCAATGTGCTCCTCTCCCCTACTCGAGTCCAACACAAAGGTGTACGACATGGCCTCCCATACAAAGCCTCATATGGAGCCATCCTAATACTCGCCTGGTAGCTATTGTTATACGTAAACTCTACCAAGCTCAAGTGATCCACCCAATGACCACCCCAATCTAGCACGCATATCCTCAACAAATCCTCTAGAGTCAGGATGGTTCTTTCGGACTGCCCATCTGTCTGAGGATGATAAGCCGTACTCATGTGCACCCTTGTGCCCATCTCCGCCTGAAACGTATTCTAGAACTCAGATGTGAACTTAGGATCCCGGTCCGAGACAATGCTCACCGGTACTTCATACAGTCTGACAATCTCCTGCACGTACTTCCTAGCCAATACTGCAGACCCATCGGTCTTCGTAATGGCCAAAAAAAGCGTACACTTGGTCAATCGATCAACGATGACCCAAATAACATCCCTTGTCCGAGAAACTGGTAAGCCCACCATGAAATCCATCGTGATTATATCCCACTTCCACTTTGGAATGGGTAAACTCCGCAACAAACCACTCAGGACATGGTGTTCTACCTTCACTAACTGGCACACGTTGCACGCTGCAACCCAGTAAGCAACATCTTTCTTCATCCCGACCTAATGATAATACCACTTAAGATCCCGATACATCTTAGTCTCTCCTAGATGAATCGAGAACATACTTGCATGAGCCTCACTCAGGATCTCTCGCCTCAAATCCTCGTCCAAATGTACGCATACCCTCCCACTCACAAGGATAGTACCATTCGCAAATACCTGATACTCAGAACCCGATTCTCTCGAGAGTTATGACTCAGAAAATACTCTGTGAGATAGAATCTAATTTAGTGAAGAGCAAACTTAACGCTTAGATTCAATCAAAGTTACATATTTTCCTGACCGTTATGACTCGGAAAATACTATGTGAGATGGAATCTAATTTAGTGAAGAGCAAACTTAACGCTTAGATTCAATCGAAGTTACATATTTTCCTGACCGTTATGACTCGGAAAATACTATGTGAGATGGAATCTAATTTAGTGAAGAGCGAACTCAATACTTAGATTCCACAAAAGTGAATATATTTTCCCTAGATTTATGATTCGAAAATTCTCTGTGAGATGGAATCTAATTTAGTGAAAGGCAAACTCAACACTTAGATTCCATCGAAGTGAACATACTTTCCTGAGAGTTATGATGCGGAAAATACTCTGTGAGATAGAATCTAATTTTGTGAAGAGCGAACTCAACACTTAGACTCCACCGTAGTGAATATATTTTCCCAAGAGTTATGACTCGGAAAATACTCTGTGAGATTGAATCTAATTTAGTGAAGAGTAAACTCAACACTTAGATTCCACCGAAGTGAACATATTTTCCTGAGAGTTATGACTCAGAAAATTCTCTGTGATATGGAATCTAATTTAGTGAAGAGCGAACTCAACACTAAGATTCCACCGAAGTGAACATAGTTTCCTGAGAGTTATGACTCGAAAAATACTCTATGAGAGAAAATTTAATTTAGTGAAGAGCGAACTCTACACTTAGACTCCACTGAAGTGAACATATTTTCCGGAGAGTTATGACTCAGAAAATACTCTGTGAGATGGAGTCTAATTTAGTGAAGAGTGAACTCAACACTTAGATTTCACTAAAGTGAACATATTTTCCTGAGAGTATAACTCAGAAAATACTCTATGAGATGAAATCTAATTTAGTGAAGAGCAAACTCCACAGTTAGACTCCACCGAAGTGAATATATTTTCCTGAGAGTTAGGACTCAGAAAAATCTTTGTGTGATAGAATCTAAATTTTGTGAAGAGCGGACTCAACACTTAGATTCCATAGATTATAACATAATTTTCCGAGAGTTAAGATTCAGAAAAATCTATGCATGCTTTTCTTTACCATCCCGAATAAAATACTCTGGTATTTGTCATAAGTCGAAGTCCTTGCAAGTGCACAAAATTTATTCAACTCAAACCATGCCAAAAACATAGAATTCTCCACATCTTTCCTATTTAAAACTTCTTGTACCTCATCATCACCTTTAAAATATAATAGTTGTTTCCATGGTAGATGAAATGATAATCTCATAACTGAAACTGAACGATTATGTACTGGATATTTTAGAATGCTGCTTCACATGAAGAAACATACCTGTAATATTTTGACAAATGAATCACTTAAAAAAATACATAAACTAATATTTTACTTTTATTTTTCTGTTAGCAAGGGCAAGAATATCTGCTTCTAACATGCAGTCGAAGAAATCTTGAATCTCGTTTATCTTATTTCCATCTCCACTATTTAGATCAGCTACGTTAATTTCAGGTTTTCCCTGGACATCTGTAGACTATTTACCTCCTAAATATGGCTCAATAACAACCAAAGCATGATCCGGTCTTTTCATAATATACTTAAATAAGTATTTTACAGAACATGTTTGGTTGCACCACTCAACGTTGATATGAGCTCTATACCTCAACAGTAGCATTTTGTTATATGGTATAACATATTTATTATCACATTGAAAACAATTCTTCTCCACAAAATGTCTTGTTTCTCTTCTTCGGTAAATTGGAAAACCCTCTCTGTTAACAACTGTTGTGTCAACATTGTTGTTAGGAAAGAATTTAGTACATTTCGCTTCTTCCATACATGGAGACTTCATGCTTCTTCCATATATCGTCGTATCCTTTACAATTTCACAAAGTTCCAGTTTTTTGTCTTGTCTGGAATTTCAGCAGAGATGATACTGTCAATATCTTATGGTGTTTTTAATTTAGACTTCGGATCCTTCCATAATAAGATGTGAGCATGTGGTAGACCTCGCTTCTGAAACTCGATCGTGTACATAGCTGTAAAACAAATAATAAAAAGTTATTTAAGTAAATCTATTTTTGTAAAATTTAAATAAAAAATCAGATCCGAATCAAAAAAACTTACAACAGATGGTCTTCTCTAACAAATGATATTTTGTTAAATTGTCCATAAGCGAATCAAGCTTCATTTTGAAAATCTTGCATATAATTTCTGGCCTATCTTCAGACTTCAATTTATGTTCCTCGCAAAATTGTTTAATCTCATGCCATTTTGAATTGCATGTAAACGTAATGAAGAAATATGGACATTCATATTTCTTACATACAGCCATTGCATCTAAATACATATTCCTAATGTATCTTGGACCGCCTACAAAAGATGCTGGCAAATAACATACTCTCCCTTGATGACCATGCATGTCACAATTACCTTTATCTGATGCTTCTTGTATAGAATCATAATTTGAAGCTATAATACTTGACTGATTCATTTTCAAATACTTTAGCCTATTACACTCAATCGATGTAAAACCATCAACCAAAAACAATTGAAACAACCTTTTAGAACGTAAAAGATTGTGAGACTCAGTTTGCCTTTCGTGTATACGAAATGCAAAAAATTGTCTCATACTTATATCCTTGTTTTTTTTTAATCTCCTTTCTGAATACCTGGTCTATAACCATCTTCACCTCTAGGAAATAGAAGAGGATACTGTAAAGGAAGATATGAAATATGTACATTATTGGTACCAGATCCTGCACTCCGGATCCATCTAGATGATAAGAGGCCCAATCAACTCCTTAAACCCAATAAGATCCATATTACACAAAGGAGGTGGTCAAATCTAGATATTAATTAGTGATTCAATTAGTGAATTTATGGTCATGGTCAACAAAATAAACTTGTCATTCAAGTTTATGAATTAATTATCATGGAAGTTATTCTAGAGTTAATGGCAAAATAATGGCACCTCGAGAGGAAGTGCGTGACTCACCGCGAGAACATGAAGACCAGTGAACCTGTCATCAGCTCGGGAGCGCGAGGTGAAGGATGATTAACCACCGAGCTCGTGGACAAGTCCAACGGAGCAGAAGCATACCAAGCTCGCGGGCAGGTCAAACTAGAGATGTTACAACATTAAAGACAAGATAAAAATGGACGCATTTCAAGGGAATCACAGAGTTAATTCTATATATTTATTCTCTTCAATGTATAAATACAATACCCATAGCATTGTAAAGAGGGTTGTTTCTTCTACACTTGACTAGACCTATGAACTATGAATGGCTTGATCCCTACTATGAACTACTAGTAGGCAACCTTTCTCGAGGTGCAACTATAACATCAAAAACATTAATTTGATATTTCTGATCAAATCGGTTCAAATCTGCATCTTTCTCCATCATTTACCGTTTCGATTTCCTTAATTTTTGTTTAAAAAGGAGAGATTTTTTTCTTAATATGTCTGATCAGAATCAGATTGACTCTCTTCAAAATCCAATTAAGTCGGATTGAGTCTCTTATAAATGAGGTAAATTAAGAGAATTTATTAATTAATTTATAGAAACTAATTAATTATTTTATAGAAACTAATTAATTAATTAATTTATTCTTTACTTCCCTGAGAATTAAACCCTGACGGACACGTGGTAAAAGTGAAATATCTTAATTTTTAATTTTGCACTCTTGAAATTTTTTAATATTTAAAAGAAGCTATTTAAATTATTATTTTGATGAACCAATATACTAAGCTATATATATATTTGTGTGTTCACGATATACAATAATGAATATCATAGCGTAAATGGTATTGTGTTTAAGTTGAGAGTTAAA
This sequence comes from Cardamine occulta, assembly GCA_028015245.1. NCBI lineage: Eukaryota > Viridiplantae > Streptophyta > Magnoliopsida > Brassicales > Brassicaceae > Cardamine > Cardamine occulta. The sequence continues at coordinate 10,933,801 of CM051374.1, forward strand.
TTTCATAAGTTCGAATTTGCACTCTTATTTTTCATCTTAATCCATGTCATCGAAAGTTAACGTCAGGTTAACGGTGTTACGCAAAATGTATATATTCGCTCAATTTTGTAAATTCAGATATCGAATTCAAAATTTTTAATAGTTCATGTATATTTTCTTACTGAAGTATAGCTCGGATATAAATTTAATACATGGGAAAAATTCAAGCACGAATTAGCCAACTTTCATTAAGTTTGGATACAGTTTCTATTTGGATGTGAGCTTATTTGTCACATTTAATTTTGTAGTACTATAACATTTTGGGGCAATTGAATCTCATAAATTGTCATGTGAATGCATTCATTGCTCTCTTTCTTTTCTTCTGTTAAGTAAAACAATAATTACATAACTAGATTTCGTGTATGAAAATAACAAAAAAAGCATAAAATGTAGAAAATAGTTAGATTCGCAATCAGAAACCACACAGTTCACAGTTCACGCCACCGTCACTAAAAGCAAATAGACAGATCTAAAAAAAAAGAACCTCCACAATCCAGAGTGACCAAAATATCTCAAAACTCGAACTTACCCTTAGACCAATCTCAAATTTACGAAAATGCCACTCTTCTCCCACCGCTTCTCCACCGCATCTTCTTCTTCTCCGGCGTCTCCTTCCTATTACAGTAAACCTTCAAAGAGCCATAAACCAAACTCTTCTTCTTCTTATGCTTCGTCTCGTATTCACATAGCGATCATATTCTTCTCCATCTTCTCTGTTTTCATTGGAATCGCCGGAACTATCTTTGCAATCTCCTCCGCCGGAGCTAGACTTGGTCCTGTTTCAGTTTATCGATGCGGTGGATCTAAAGACACTTCACGAGTTGTCTCTACTTCTAGAAAGCTTGGTGGGGATGGTGGTAATGGTGGTGTTTTGCCTGAAAGACGAAAACTTTTAGGTTTTGTTGGGATCCAAACTAGTTTTGATTCCGGTGATCGTCGAGCTTCTTTGAGAAGTACTTGGTTCCCTTCTGATCCTGATGCTCTTCTAAGGTAATTAAAAACTTTTCAAATTTTCAAATTATAATGATACATTGCTTTAGATTCTGATTTGGTTACTTCCTTTGATTAATGTGGTTAAATGTCCGCCATTGTTGAGGAAACTCTTCTATATGTTCGATCTTATTAGGTTTGATACATTAGAATTTGATGCACTGATTCTAATTGTGATGTAAAATCTGAACATTTTGGTTACTTCTATATGCGAGATTCATCGATTTCTAGACGTTAAATATGGCAATTGTTGGCGCAAATCTTTCATAGTTAGTGAGATTCATTGATGATGTGAGTTTGTCACATTCAAAGTCTTAACCTTTTTGATGTCAAATGGTTATTTTAACGATCTAAGAGTAGAAGAAATTCGATACATGGAATTTATGGGTTTTGAGGCTAAGCCGATGTAGATTTACTGCCATGACTTTCATTGGCTCCATTTTACATTTGTTTATTTTTGAATTTGAATCCAATGTTGTGTTGTTGTTGTTGTTGATTAAAACTTTAGGTTGGAACAAGCGACTGGATTAGCTTTTAGATTCGTTATTGGACGGTCAAAGGATGCAAAGAAGATGGCTGAGCTTGAGAAGGAGATAAAGAAATACAGAGATTTTGTGCTTCTTGATGTTGAAGAAGAGTATTTACGACTTCCATATAAAACGTAAAATCCTGTTCTTCTTCTTCTTTTCTTTTTTTGGCACCTTATTAGTGACTGATTCATGTCTCGTCCTTATAGGTTGGCTTACTTCAAAGCAGCTTTTCAACTCTTTGAAGCTGATTATTATGTTAAAGCGGACGATGACATTTATTTGAGACCAGGTATTTGAAAGCGAGTATGTCAAGCTGTTTCATCTGCATCACAATAGTATTCAAATTCTCTTTTTTTTTCTTGTGTTCAGATCGACTTGCGACGCTTCTTGCCAAAGAAAGACTTCATTCGCGGACATACATTGGCTGCATGAAGAAAGGACCAGTTATAACTGACCCTAAACTAAAATGGTATCATGTAGTCTCCTCGCGACTCTTAATTTTATGCAGAGTTTATCGGTTTTAGTGACATATATATAATTTATCAGGTACGAGAAACAAGGAAATTTGATTGGAAATGAATATTTCTTACATGCTTATGGACCGATATACATTATTTCAGTTGAGATAGTTGCTTCACTTGCTGCAGCTCGGAATGGCAGGTGTGAAAATGCTTTGATTTTTACTCACTTGCAGGGTTCTAATATGCAAATCTCATTATTGGTGTTTTTGTACTTTTTTCAGTTTAAGGATGTTTAACAATGAAGATGTAAGCATCGGATCTTGGATGCTTTCGATGGATGTACATCATGAAGACAACCGTGCTTTATGCGATCCTCGTTGTACCCCAAAGTCTATAGCAGTCTGGGACATACCAAAATGCTCAGGTAACATAGAAATATAATTTCACGTAATAGCGGTCACAACAATAACCAATATCCAACATTTTCTTCTCAAATATTTAGGACTTTGTAACCCGGAGAGTCGATTAAAGGAGCTTCATAAAACGGATTTGTGCTCCAAGAGTCCGACATTGCCTCCCGATGACATAGATCAGTAGTTTGTTTCTTGAGGCAGTTCTACAGAATATATGATCTCACAAGCACTAGAGTTCCAACATCCTTGGAGCTGTATAGGGAAAAAGATGACTTCATAGTTCTTACATGATCTGATTTTATAGCTGTTGTTAGATGTACCACATATATACTGAAACTATATATAATAGACAAATACCTCAATAGTTTCCTCAAAAAAAAAAAAAAAAAAAAAAAGGAAAAATACCTCAATATTTCTTGTTTGTAAAATTAGATTTATGTGCCCAGTATAGGCACTGGGGTGATGTGAATCTTGTTTGATTTGTAAAATTCAATCTATTAAATAATTTGTTTTAGATCATAGTACTGTCCCAAATGTTATTATTATATCTTTCTCAGCCGCAGGGGAGATAAATCATAAACGATATGCAAAACTGAAATTAAGCCGAATAACTTTCAAAAGTAAGTATGCTCTAAAGTGAATCGAATAATAAAATTGTTGATATGGCCGCGTTGGTCTAAGGCGCCAGATGAAAGTTCTGGTCCGAAAGGGCGTGGGGTCAAATGGCACTGTCAACACCAAATTTTGGTTTTTTTGTCGTCCATAAAATTGTGGTTTTTTTTTGTTGTTCTTTCTTTTTTAGGCTCAACTTTTTTACTTTTAACATGTACTAGATTTGGACCCACACATACGAGCGGGGATATATTTACAAACAAATTTTTTTAATATTTATATTTATGATATAATATAATCGTAAATGTTAAATGATGTTACATGTATATTTTATAAATAATCAAAATATTTCAAGCAGTATAATCATGGGTGTTAAAACGAAGTTGAATTCGGTTTTTAGTTTAAGTTATTTCAATATATAACCTAGACATATATAATTTTTGTGTTTCATAACTGTTTTTTTTAAATAATTACTTATTTGGCAATTTTTATTATAAGAGATTGAGTAATATTATAGATAGGATGCATATATTCTCGTTTGAATATTTTTTTTATAAAATTAATGGAAATTATCCACAATTTTCATATTTCTCTAAATATTTTAAATAATTACCCCAAATTTCTAAAAATATTTGTCTCGAAATGGATCTGTTCCATATTTTTATAAAAATTTTATACAATTATCCAAAATTTCTAAAATACATGGCCCATAGGATATTAAGATTTGCAAAGGAGTTCGATATGGGAAGTCTTGAGAAAGGGTATGAAGACTTACCTTCTTATCTACACATGATAAAAAGGGCAAATCGTGGTACACTTACTCCTCTTAAAGTAAATGATTGCGGAAGATTCAAATATTTATTTATTGCATTTGGTGCGAGCATCAGTGGCTTTCATTTTATGCGCAAAGTAGTCATCATAGATGGTACATTTCTCCATGGAAAATACAAAGGGACACTGTTTACATCATTAGCTCAAGATGGTAACTTTCAGATCTTCCCATTTGCATTTGGTGTGGTTAACACTAAAAAATGATGATTCTTGGCAATGGTTTTTTACGCAATTAAAACTTGTGGTTCCTGACGATAAGGGTCTTGCTATAATCTCGGATAGGTATAAGTCAATTGGAAAAGCAATTAGAAATGTGTTTCCATCAGCCGCACGTGAAATTTTCACGTATCATTTGTATAAAAACATTCTAGTTCGGTTCAGAGGGGGAAATTTATTTCGTTTGTTGAAGAAAGCTGCAAATTATTATAGAATGGATGAATTTCAGTCCGTCTTCGATGAGATTGAAGCGCTTAACCCTGAACTTCATGGCTACCTCCAAAGAGCGGATGTACAAATGTGGACACGTGTTCATTTCCAGGGTGATATATATAATCTAACTACAACAAATATAGCGGAATCGATGAACAAGGTACTTTCTAAAACAAAAAGTTTTCCAATTGTTTGAATATTAGAATCGATTAGGTCAATGATGACGAGATGGTTTAATGACCGGTGAGAAGATGTTTTGTCGATGAAAACAACACTTACACGTGGTGTTGAAAAATTGTTGGAGGTAATGTTACATTTATTTACGTTTCATAAATCAGCCACATAATTTTATAAGTCAGCCACATTATATAATAAGTCAGCCATATATTCATTAGTGCTCCGTATTAATTTTTTTTAATTAACAGGACCGTGTGAGTGGTGCCAAACTTGCGACCGTACAAACTTGCGACCTTGTATCTGTGCGCCTCCTTGTACCTCATCCGCGCCCATAACAGCAACTGGCACGATGGGATTTCCAGCCTCATCTAACTTCTGACCTTGTGCATTGCACACATGACCCTCTTGGTTTCTAAGAACACCAGCTTCATCTTGACGTAAAATCACAGGATTAACCATCTCAGCTAGTTTCTTTGCTTTTCTGTTTGTTCGTTCGATTCTTCCAAGCTCCTTGTTCTGAAAAGACAAAAGCTCAATGTCCTTGTTGTTCCTAATATTGCGATTAGGCATACACCTAAAACACCAGAGACAAAGAAAAGAATGATGTAAATAAAATTGAAAATAAAAATTTAGTCTAAATTCTACACTTAAATCTATCAGAAACTCAAAAGAGTCCCCGGCAACGGCGCCAAAATTTGATATGCTCAAGTTATCCCTTTAAGCTACTCTCTTAAATTAAGAGATCATGGTAGTACTTAGGGGTCGAATCCACAAAGACTCAAAAGTTTCACAATAGATCTTTTCGTTTCAAATTCAGCTAAGCAAAATATGAATTAAATTATAAGGCAATGCAAAGTAATTTAAATTGGTTGTTCAGGAAAGCATTAGGTTCAGGAAATTTCTCAGGAAATTAAGTAATGAATATCAATTAATTGGTAGGATCAAATTAAAAATAAGTTCTAGAACTCAAACACAATGATTAAACAAACCAGCTCTCTCTGCGAGAATTTACTATGAATAAAACCTAAAAAACAAAATATCTTTGCGAATCTTAAAGTATAAACAAGCATTAAGCACAAGTTGATTTGTTCACAAATTATCTAATCCAAATCTCTTTGTAATTATCTAATTTGCTCACTCTAGGTTTTATCCAGTTTCAGACCACACTCTCGTATCAATTTATCAACCTAATAACAAGTTTCTAGGTGATCAATCTAGAACAAGCTTTAAACACACCCTAGGTGAAGAACTATCAAGTTTGAATCCTAACCAATCAATCAATATATCATTCCATGAAATCCCTAATGAGAATCCCTAAACCTAACAATGAATCTACTCAGATATATCAATTGAAATCAAAGACATAAATAGAATAGATATCATAATAAATTAGAATAGAGAAATAGAAACAGGGGTTCGAAATCTTCTCTCAAAGTAGAACAAAGTAAGATAAGCCCCCAAGCACTCCCCAAAACTCTCCAAAGCTTAAAAAAAACAAGATCCCCCCAATATAACCAAGTCTAAAAACCCTAATTATATGCCTAAACATGAACTGGGGTTATATTGTAAATATATGAAACTTCTGGGCAAAGTTGTAAATTTTCTTAAGTTGTTGTCTCCACGTGGAGAAATAAAATCGGAATGTGTTTTGATCAACACAAAAACTCGTGTTGCCCAACACTGTTGAACTTCAAAGACACCAACTTCGATTCCTCAGCTACAATGCTCCATAAATGCTCCAAAACGTCTAATTAGTCCCAATTGCATGTTAACCTGTTAAAGACTCGATAGAGACTCGAAAGACACATAAAAGACTCAATTATATACATATATCATGGCTTAAAAACTGGTAAAAACCATGATATATCCATAGCCACGAGAAAAACGTGGATATTTCGTAAATATTTATCTACGTCGGTTTTTGTCGGGATTTGTTCATATATTGCCAAAATAGATAAAATTTTGTGTGGCTAAATTTCCACAAATTTGTCACAAAATAGCTACAAAATATCTCACTTTTTAAACTGTGTCTAATTTATGGCTAAATTATTATTGGTACAGGTTTTTCGTAGTGAATTTGTGGTTTTCCACATTTTTTCATGAAAAAATAGAAAATGAGATTCGATAAATTTTCTCTGTAACAATACTGAACATCTTAAAATAAAATGAGGACAATCATTTTATTTTCAACGCTTCTAGTTCTGGTTTCATCATGTAAGTGTAATTTTTGTTATTGATTGTACTATGTAGCATATTTTAGTTTAATTTAATTTAATATTATAATTTGTTAAAGATTTTGGAAATTATATGAGAAAAATGTCAAAAAAAAAACCTGAACTTTCAAATTAAAGACGTTTAAAGCCTGAACTTTTAAAATGTTATTTAAATGCTCAAGTTTTTTGTTGACTCGTAATTAAATAGCAAACTTTGATTGGGCCATTTGAAGCACGTCATTAAATTGACGTTTACGGCGTTAAAACTTCTGTTAGGAACTTCGTTTAATCAAAATGACGTCGTTTCAAATTTTATTAAAAATCATCAATTTTCAAATTGTGGACGTTTAAATCTTCAACTTTTTAAAAAATGTCGTTTAAATGCCTAAGTTTTCGCTGACTTCATAATTAAATACTTTACTTATGTTGACTATGTCATTTGAGGCATGACTTTAAATCAAATGATGGAGCACGTTTACGGGGTACAATTGAATGTTAGCAGCTTCCGTTTAATCAAAATGACCAATGTTCCGACAACTATTTATCATTCATCTTCTCCTACTACTTCTTGTCGCTTCATCAAGATCCAATCATAATCAAAGAGTAAAAAATCTTCTCAAATTAAAATCTACTATTGGAAAAACATAATCCAACAAAGTCTTTGCCACTATGAATCTCCGGAAAATTCCCATGGAATTCTCTAAAACCCCTCACGAGATTGAGTTTCTTATGTGTTGGTGATAACTAATTAAATTTTAATTTTTTGATAACTAATTAAATTTTATTTAATATTCATTGGAAAGTCAAATAACCGATTTGATTTCTTATACTCACCATTTCATTTTTTAAAAAGCTTTAAAACATTATTTTATTGGTTATTTGACTTTCCAATGAATATTAAATAAATTTTGTCACCGATAAAAGAATGTTAAATAACATTCATTGAAAAGTCAAATAACCGATAAAATAATATTAAATCTTTAACTCTATAAAGCTTAAAAAAAGAAATGGTTAGTATAAGAAATTGAATCGGCTATTAAAAAAATATTTAATTGTTTTAACATTATTTTATCGGTTATCGGTTTAAGCGTTAAGCTTAGGCGATAACTAATTATATTTTATTTAATATTCATTGGGAAGTCAAATACATGAATCAGTTATTTGACTTCCCAATGAATATAAATCAAATTTAATTAGTTATCGACAAATTAAATTTTAATTAGTTATTACCAACGCTTAAGAAACTCAATCTCTTGAGGGGTTTTAGAGAATTCTATGGAAATTTTCTGGAGATTCCAGGTGGCAAAGACTTCGTTGGATTATGTTTCTCCAAAGGCAGATTTTAATTTGAAAATTTTTTAACTCCTTGATTATGATTGGATCTCGATGAAGCGACCAAAAGTAGAAAGAGAAGACGATTGATAAATAATTGTCGGAATATTGATCGTTTTGATTAACAAGAAGCTGCTAACAGACAATTGTACCCCGTAAATGTGCTTCGTCACTTGATTTAAAGTCATGCCTTAAATGGCATAGTCAAAATAAGTTAGACATTTAATTATGAAGTCAACGAAAACTTAGGCAATTAAACGACATTTAATTAAAAGTTAAGGATTTAAACGTCCACAATTTGAATGTTGATGATTTTTAATAAAACTTGAAACGATGTCATTTTGATTAAACGGAAGTTGCTAATGGAAGTTTTAACACCATAAACGTCAATTTAACGACATGTCTCAAATGGTCCAGTCAACGAAAGTTTGCTATTTAATTACGATTCAACGAAAAACTTGAGCATTTAAATGGTATTTCGAAAGTTGAAGCTTTAAATGTCCTCAATTTGAAAGTTCATGTTTTTTTGACATTTTTCACGAAATTATATAGGTACATCAGGGTGAACTCTTATTCGAAAGATTCAACGTATTTTCCCATGCCAGCACCAAACCTTCCAATTGATTTTAAAATATCAGAAGTCCCTCCAAAACATCAATTTTCTGGATCTCTATTCGCGGACAACATAATTGGGTTCTGTCAAGAATGTGCATATCATTGTATAAGGCAAAGCCTTGTTATAGGTGATTGTCGGTGGTTTGTTTGTCACTGCTCTAAAACAAGAATTAAGAAGCAATTGTAATTAATTTAAAGTGTTTAAGACAACAAAATTATCATTAGTCAAAGTTATTTACTCTTATTTAGTTTATACTATTTACCATTTTTAGTTAGCAAATATTTATTCTTAACTGGTTCTTAAAACATTTCATGTCTAATTGTTTCACCAAAAAATCTTTCATTTCCATTTGATCATGAGGATTTTGCATAACCCGATCCGACCGGTTGGATCGGTTAACCCGATATCTGGACACTACTCCGGTTCGGGTTTAGTATTAAAATCTGTCAATAATAAAACCAAAAAAACTCTGAAAAAACTGTCATTAACCCGTCACCCGGCCGCATACATACGACTACTTCTCCTATTATTTCTCACTCAAGCACAACAAACTAATTGTTTTTATTTCTATATAATTTATTTTTATATTTATCAATAATCATTATGTTCATTTTATATTATATAATAGTAAAATGTTCTCTATATTTTAGCGGTTTTTTGTCTTATGAACAACATAATGAAATAATATTCCAAATACTCTTGTATTATAATAATTCATAATAATGTTTTTTTTGGTGGCTAAGATATCTTATAGACAACACCATAATTCTCAGATTTTTATCCCCCCCCCCACTTTTTTAAAGGGATAACCTTTTTAACGGTTATGAAAACATTTTCTCATATTACTAAAGATACTATTTGATGTTTGTTTAAAAATAATTATGTTCATGTCATGATGTTTTATTAGTTTATTTTTATTAATATTTTTTACTATATATTAAACAACTATATATATATATATTAGTTTATTGATCCGTGGTCGACCCGATAATCCGGTGACCTGAAAAGTAGTCTAGTTTGATATTCGGGTCGGGTATAAAAACATTGATTTTTTTGCTTAGGCCCCTCTAAATCATTCAGAGGGTTTGATAGTTTCCATTGTTGGTTCTGTGAGGTTTTGAGAGTTTTGGTCATTATTTCGGCATTATTGCTACGGGTTATTTTAGGCAACTGAAGATTCATTATTCTTCTTTTCCCTATATCGGTTTTCCTTATGTGTTTCAAATTTATATCAATCTCCTTATTTCCTGCCAAACAAGCTTCATCAAGTCACAACATCGTTGATACTTGCTGTGTCGATCTTCTTCCTTTGAACTATTAGTTTAGGAATAATGTCTCGAGCACATTACACTCTCAACTAATGTTTACCATGGATTGTCTCCATTCAGCCAATGGTGTTATGTCTCAGAAATATGATGAACCCATAGTGTTACCAGATACGTCGGACTTCAAAGTTTTTAATGAGAACACGACGAGTTTATTGGAGAGGTGATGTCTGAGGTTTTAATACCCAACTAATTCCTGCAAGTGCACAAGACACACAGTAGTATAGTATGAGGTCAAATCCACAGAGACTAGAGTGCACTATACATTTGCGATGGGCGGAAGGCGCTAAGACAGTAATATGAGGGGTTTTGTCATGATTTAAAATGAAATAAAAAGCAATGAATAAAATCAATGTAAGCAAATAAGAGAACATATTGGGCTTGGGAAATCGCAGGGTTCAATGATTGATAGAAAATCTAACCACACTAGGAATTTAAATGAATGTACTAGAACTCGAAACACGACTAACTGATTAACCTACTTCCACAGTTATTAATCATCTTGGCACAGACTCTTAGTAAGATTATATACTAGCATTCTAACAAGTTTGATAAGTTCACCTAGACGACTTAATATCAATGGTCTGTTGTATCAAGTATAATCTATTGATTCTGATAACCTAATCAATGGTCTGTTGTATCAAGTATATTTACAGATCGTTCCCTAGATTCGTCAACCTAACTATCACATAGAGATCATAGAAGATAGAGAACTAAACAAATAAAACCTAATTTATAATGACTTCTAATCAATCATTGAAACCCTTTGAATGAATCCCTATACCCAACAGGTGAATTAGACAAATATAAAACAGTAAACATGATGAATGAATAATATAATTTCATAAACGAAATCCAAAGTAACAAAGAAAAAGGGTTCAAAAATCACTTTGAAAGAGTAAAGATTTGTCTCCCCAAAAAGCTACAAAAATAAGAACAAAGAACTATAAAAATAACTTGTGACTAATCAGAAACACGATCAGCTCTATTTATATTAAAATCCTAGGTCTAAAATCGTAGAGAAAATTATTTGGAAAATCTGCGCGTCTAGGATCAATCTATCTCTCGTGGATCAGTCAAAATCGGTCGATCCCTGCCTCAAAATGCACCATTTCATTAAATCTTCATTCTCGTCGATCCTCCAATGGTTTGGTCAATCCAAATGCATCTCCAGTTGATACTTGAAGTGTAAAACATCCAACGCAGTTCTAATTGCTCCGTTTAGCTCAAATGGCTTGTAAACCTGTGAAAATATTAAAAAGAACCAAAAAAGACACAAAACATAATCCTAAAATCGATAAAGACTGTAAAATACATATGAAATCAAAATTATAAAACCCTTAAAATCATGACACATCAACTCCCCCAGACCTGAATCCTTGCTTGTCCTCAAGTAAGAACAAAAAAATAAAACAAATACAGAATAAAGGTTTGAAAACAAGAACTTACACACTCCTTTAGATTTCACCATGCTGAACATCCAATCTTAGAGAACCTATAGCAGATCAAAGAGCCAGCCAGTACAACATTTATTTTACCATAAGCATAGCAAACATTACCGTACTAAGGAATCTCTGAAATCTCCATTGTCAACCCTTTAATATTCATTAAATATTAGTGCAATCTCACAAAGAGAATATCAATCGCAATAACGACTTGAAATGGAAGGCCATTTGGTGGTGGTTAAAGTGTTTAGGCTCTGATGATGAAGTCCGGTGCAAATCAATGCACAAAATCACAGTGAGAAGAAGACTAAATGTTGGTGCACAACCTCACGAAATTTGGAATCTCTGTAAGCTTTGCATGTCCTAATAGAGTTTCAATGGTGCCTAAGATTATACATCAAACACAGAAAATGTTTTATTCCGGTTCCATCTTTGTCTTCTTTCCCTTCTCGGGTTTTTATTCTTTATTTTATTTTATTTTTATTTTTTCCGTACATATGATCGGTCGATTCTGTATGTGGATTGGTCAATCTCTGTAAAAAATTTTATTTTTATATTTTTCTTTTTCTTTTTTTCCTAGAAGAGGAAGCTGGAACCAGTTCTAACCATACAATATTTGCATCAAAGACAGCTCAAACTACTGTAATGTAATCAGCAAATAGCAGAAGTCTTACCAGAGATCCTTAGAATAGAAAGTTGTGTCTGTCTGCATACTCCGTAGTTTTTGCACTTGGTTGCACATGGTAGTGATATGTAACAGAGGCATGTGGTCTGAATGAAAAGGGTTGAAGGTGTGGTACCAAATTAAAAGTGAGCTTGGCCATTCAGAGTTCTAAAATAGAATGGTGAAAAATGGTGGTGTGAACTCTGAATGTGGTGATTCTTTGTGCGATATCAAGCCCCTTAGTGAGAAGATTAGTCAAGTTAAAGGTCCTGTAAGATAGAGTCAACGTTGGATCATTCAGATTTCCAGAGGATAGGATGCTTCAGGTAAAGTTGATCCACTTATGGTGTTTCCAATCTTTCTGAACTAAGCACAATCACTATTTAAGGTCTGTTAGATCATCAGTCAACACCAGATAAAGTCCAAGAACAACATAAATATCCCATGTTTGACTCAACAAAACGACTCAATGAAAGAAAAACAAAAGAAAATACAGCATTAGTAACAAGAGAGCGACACCCTTCTCCCAGACTTAAATCACAGCGTTCCGCTGTAAAATAAAATCAAAGGAAAAGGTGCTGCACTACAACACTGTAAATCAAATATTGAGTTTAAGAAAGTGATAACATCATATTTTTACCCATTTTAGCTATTGTTTTCTTATGTTTTTATAAAGAGTTTGATATGATTTCAAGGCTAAAAAAAGGTTTATCAATTATGTATAGAGTTAAGAAGGTTTTACAGGTTTTAAAAGAAAATGGACCAAAAGGCGAGCAAAACCCGTTTAAAAACAGTTTCAGAGCCTCAGAAGTTTGACATCAGATAAAAATCTAAACATTAACAAAATCCGGAGATCTTAGAGTCTATGGAAAGCTACAAGAGTTAAGATTCACCTCAGACAAGAATCTAAGTAATCCATTCAGCCGTTTGGAAGATACAACCCGAAGAGTGAAAACATGTCAAGACCGGTCACAAGGAGTGTGACCGGTGTGAAACATGTCAAAACCGGCCAGAAGCCCCATGGCTGGTCTGTACTCTCTTGGTGAGACCGGTCACAGGCCCCATGACCGGTCCTGAAGCCCTTGTCCCTGCATTGATATGGTTGGATTTTTACCTTTAATTATTTTACCTGAAAATACCACACGATAACTGCAAGTGCACAGATCAATATGTAGTATTTTAGGATCGATCCCACAGAGAGTAATTGCTACGCGGATTGAATTCAAAGAAAAAATCTAACTAAGATGAAAATATGAATTGGTTTTTGTTTTGGGTTTTCTAATGATAAAACAATGAAATGAGAAAGCAAGCAAATAAAATGGGTTAAAAAAAAAAAAAATTGGTCCATCAAAAAAAATCAAGTGTTAAGATCATACTAATTTACCTGGTCTATTCTCTCAAATTAAGAGATCAATATTAAGGATCAATCCATAGGGACAAGGTTACGAATAAGATTATCAAGAAATATTATTAGCTAAACTAGAAAGATTGTAATAAACAATAAAAAACTTCAAAAAGAAATAGATGTAAAAAATTACTAAAAATACTCAATTAAAGACTCCTATATCATGGTTAAAACCGGTAAAAACCATGATATATCAACTCCCCCAGACTTAGCTTTTGCTTGCCCTCAAGCAAAACAACCATTCAGCCTGTGAAAGAGGTTTGAAAACAGAGAAACTCACCTTGCTTTAGAGCATCGCAGTAACCGTTCATCGAGTAATCCACATGCCACAGAATCAAACCAAATCGAACCACCATGTACTTCACCGTAGACTTCGCAGTTTTTCCCGATTATCCCCACAATCACACAACATTGATCCTTAAACCTTCATCGATGGGTCTCATCTGTGATCATGAAGCCAAGGACCTTCTAGGCTCATTCCCATACAATACCATGACAAAACAAACTGATTCTCACATTATTTAGGTATTCTTTCTCTCCCCCAGACTTATACTTTTGCATGTACTCTTCTTTTGCTTTTCTTTTTTATTTTTCTTTCTTTTTTCCAAGCTGAGCTAGAGGTTTGAAAGCGAGTATTGATGGTGTTTCACCAATCCATCGGTTCATTCCTCTATATATATCAAGGTTTTGATACCTTAAAAGCAATGGTGGTTGCCACCAGTCCGGTTCCCGGTTCATTCCTTGGTCAACACTCAAGAGTACATATAATTTCTTTGCCAACTTTAATCAGGGGAGAGGAATACCGTTACTTTCTACTGCGGTTTTGTTTGTCAAGTATGAATGGCGAGTCAAGCCCTATGGACATCAGTCATATTAATGAGATAAAAACAAAAAATTAGCTCGGGTTTACCGGATTTCTGTTGAAGATATGGGTGTTTCGAGTCAACTGGTCAATCTTTTAGTTTTTTTATTAGTCGGATTCTGGAGATGGTTCTGTAACTATGGTCACTTAGACAAAACAAATCAAAGCAACAAACCAAACAAGGATCATAATTTCACACTAAATTTTGACTCAATAAAACATACTTGGACTGACTCTAAGAAAATAAAAGAATTGTTAGTAACTACCTCCCCCAGACTTAAACAACACTGTCCCCAGTGTTATAAAAGCATGAGTTTGGTGAAAATAAAATAAATAAAAATGAAACACAACATCAAAAGTGGAAAATATGAAAATTACCGTCATCTTTGCATGGGTGTCGATCGACACCGGCCAGTGGTGTCGCTCGACACTATGTCCCAACTTAAACTACCTAAAGTTTAAAATTGGAAAACTAGGCAATCGATCAAGAAATTCCCAGCTGAATCACGGTGGGTTGCCTCCCACCAAGCGCTTGTTTACAGTCATTAGCTTGACTTCGTAGTGGTCTTAACGGTGATGAGAATCACTGGGAGGATCAGGGAGTGGTGGCGGTGGGTTGAGACGCGGTGCGCGTACCCTATGGTCGTGCATGTTCAGCTTCAGCACTTTGCTCAACGCATCATCTACAGCTGCTTGTCCCTGCGCTTTAAGTTCCGGGGTGATAAGGGCTTTAACTTTAGAGAAGGGTTTAGACATACCTTTGCACTTGACCTTATACTCAATGGTGTCACCAACACGTCTCTGCGGTGTCAAGGTTATAGGAGAACTTGTGAGAACTCTGTTGCTTCTTGGCTTGTTTATGCACTTGACCTTCTGAGATGTTCTGTGATGGGTGATGATCGACACTGGTGGTTGGTGTCGATCGACACCATCAGGCTCTTCCAAAATATCAATGCAGGAGATGTGTTTGGGAGCTCTTGTTGTGGGGATGGCTTTATAGGAGATCTCCTTGTCAATGTAAGAGAATGAGATACTCTCACTGGGCGAGTCTATAACTGCACTAACTGTCGCCATGAACGGTCTTCCAAGGATCAAAGGCGTACTACAGCGTTCACTCATCTCTACAACCTGAAAATCAATAGGGACCAAACATTCTCCTAGTTTATAGAGTAAATCAGGGATCATACTATATGAAAGTGAGGTGACAGAGTTCGCAAATGTGAGAGGCATCGATGCAGCTTGAATACCAATTCCCAATCTCTCTGTAATTTCCTTTGACATGACATTGACGCTAGACCCTGAGTCAATGAGAGACTCCTCGAATTCAACTCCAGAGATGGAGCATGGTACTGAAAATATTCCTGGGTCTTCTCTCTTAGTTAATTGCTTCCGTGATGCAGTTGGAATATTACCTGGATCTGGGAGCTTCTCTAGTAATCTACTGTGAAGAATTGCTGAACACTCAAGATAAATCAGATCCACAACATCATTAAGACAGATCTCTTCAGCATATGTCTTGTCGATAACCTTCTTCACATTCGGCAAATCACGAAATTCGTGAACTTCTGGAAATTGCCAACTCATCTTCTGCACCAAAGCATTATATGTCTTATAAGCTCTAGGGTATGCTGGAATAGGCTTGTAGACGCGTTTCTCAACCATCTTGGGTGTTTTGGCGATCTCCGGATCAGGTAGGGAGGGGTGTCGGTCGACACTAGGTTGGTGTCGATCGACACTGGCACATGATATGGATTCTGCGGTAGCTGGTGTCGATCGACACCGGGGCAATTTCAAGAGTCTCATCGTCATTCCTCACGATGATCGCATGAACTTGTTCATCCTGCGAATGAATCATCTTTCCCTTGATAGCTGCTGATACCTGAGCTACCTGAGTATCGAGCATCTTGACGTGTGTGTTCAGAGCCTCGATCTTCCCATTCAAGTCTGTGTATATAGCATCCATCTTCCCATTTAAGTTCATTGCCATCTTTTACTGTCCCTCAAGAATCTGCGCAAGCATAGACTCCATCTTGCACTCAGTAGTGGGCGGTGGAACGCTCTGATAAGAAGACGAGACGTAGTTCCTTGTGAAGTTACTACTGCTCTGGAAAGGCTGTTGATATTAAGGCCTCGGAGTATAGTTAGACGAGGTATGATTCGCTGAAAAGTTTCCATTCCCCCACTCATGAACTGGCTCAAATGTCTCAACCTCCGTAGCAATCTGAACTTGCTTCTTGCCTACTAGAAAATTGTGAACCGTATCCAACTTAGCCTTAACCTCAGCAATCTGAACTCCATCTAAGTTCCCAGCTTGCTTCTTTTTCTCGAAATCAGCATTTTTAATACTGTTACTTGAAGCCAAGTTCTCTATTAGTACCACAGCATCCTCGGGATATCTGGTATTTAAGTTGCCATTACTTGCAGCATCTATAGCCATCTGATACCTCCAATCGATACCCCTGAAGAAAATCCCAAGCAACTGAACCTCACTGAACCCATGGTGTAGATAGTCTCTCTGATAAGCCCTGAACCTTGCCCAAGCGGCCTTGAATGCCTCACAAGGTCCTTGAGAGAAGGCTGAAATCTTCGTCCTCAGCTCTTCAGACCGTGCATCATCATAAAAGTTGTTCAGGAAAACATTTTTAGTGTCCTCCCAAGTGGTCAGTGATCCCGGCTTCAACTGCTTAAGCCAATAAGCTGCTTCCCTAGCAAGAGAGTACGGGAAGAGCTTACAGAACAGATAGTCGTTTGACACCCCGTTAGCCTTGATGCTAGTGACTAGATCCTCAAACCGCTCAATGTGATCCATAGGGTGCTCATGTGATAGCCCATGGAAAGGGTTCTGACCGACAAGCATGTAGTATGCAGGTTTGAGTTAAAAGTCATTGCTTTGAAATGGAGGAGGGCGGATGGCAGACCGGTTGGCATAGAACTGCCCTGGCCAGTTGTAATCCCCCAATGTCATTGCACGTGGACCTACGGCACCCGGTGCACCTTGTCCAACCAAAAACCCACCAGCCGCTGGTGGGTGTCGATCGACACCAGATGGTGGGTGTCGGTCGACACCAGCACCCTGGTCGAGTACCATAGCTTGGCCGTTGTCATCGATCCTTTGGCCCTCTGCATTGTATGCATGGCCATCCCTGTCTCGGAGAACTCCATGTTCATCAGCCATGATGATAGTACGCAACATCGCCTTTGAATTCTTCGCTTTCCGAGTTCTTCGTTCTAACTTAGCTAGCTCTTAATTTGAAAGGGTTACTAGCGCAAGATTCTTGTTGCTCCGAGTTTTGCGATTAAGCATGCACCTGAAACACACAAGAAAGAAAGAAAGAACGAGATCAGTAACAAAATAAAAGAAAATTTGGACAAAAACTTAAACTTAAATCTAATGGTAAATTCAATAGTTCCCCGGCAACGGCGCCAAAATTTGATATGCTCAAATTTACCCTGAGCTACTCTCTCAAATTAAGAGATCACTATAGTATTTAGGGATCGAATCCACAGGGACTAAGGTTACGCAATAGATTATCGAGAAAGTATTAAGCTAAACTAGAAAGATTGTAATGAAATAACAATGCAGAAAAGTAAAATAGATGTAAGTCAATAGATGGAAAACGCTAGGCATAGGGTAATCTCAGGAATCATCAGAACTGTGAATCAACTATATTGTCAGGATTTTAATAAAGAACCGTTCTAGACGCAAATCACATGAATTCTACCAGTTGTCGCTACACAGTTTTCTATGTCTATGTAATAATTAACCAACTGTCGTTGCGCTACCTAACTAAACCTAAATTCCAGAAAACCAACTGTCGTTGCAAATCCTGCAAATCTAAATCAGCTTTAAAGTCCAGATTTGTAACATTAACAAAATACCAAACCAACTGTCGTTGTGAGAAAGTAATTTTGCGCACTCTAGGTAGATCAGGTTATTAATCACACTCTCGCGCTATTTCAACAACCTAAGATCTAAATTTCACTTGCACTGTCATACCTCCTAGAATTAGCATTGAAAACAACCTAGGTGAAGAACCCTAACAATTAATCCCGATAATATAATCAATTCAACAATCCATCAGAAACCCTTGAAAACCCTTAGCCTAACTGCGAAACTACTCAGACATGATTAATAGAACAGAAATTATAGATGAATAAAATTGCATAGAAGAAATCAATAAGAAACAAAGAGGTTCAGAGTTGTCTCCCCCAAAATCTCTCCAAGTATCAAGAGTAAAATAAAGCATAGCCTAACAAAGTAGCTGCAAAACCTAATTATAATGATAATCACAATTTGGGGTCTTCTATAATTAAATAGAACTTCAGGGCAACTTTGTAATCTTTAAAATTGTGTTTTCTCGTGTCAGAATAACAGTGTCGATCGACACCCATGGCTCGGCTTACTTCCTTCGCATGACAGACTGGACTGCTTCCACGAAAACTAGCATAACTTTTGATCGCACCGTTGGAATGATCTCAAATCACTTCCAAATGAAAGAAAATCCATTAATCTATTTGATATCGAAATATGAGCTCAATCCACCGGTGGGAAGTTCTTCAACGAATGCCATAACTTTTGATGTCCATAGGGCTTGACTCTTGAAATTGCCCGTTGTCGATCAACACCACCACATAGCATCGATCGATACCAGCTACCGCAGAATCCATATTATGTGCCAGTGTCGATCGACACCAACCTAGTGTCGACCGACACCCCTCCCAACCTGATCCAAAGATCGCCAAAACACCCAAGATGGTTGAGGAACGCGTCTACAAGCCTATTCCACCATACCCTAGAGCTTTTAAGACATATAATGCTTTGGTGCAGAAGATGAGTTGGCAATTTCCAGAAGTTCACGAAGTTCGTGATTTGCCGAATGTGAAGAAGGTTATCGACAAGCCATATGCTGAATAGATCTGTCTTAAAGATGCTGTGGATCTGATTTACCTCGAGTGTTCAGCAATTCTTCACAGTAGATTACCAGAGAAGCTCCCAGATCCAGGTAATATTCCAACTGCATCACAGAAGCAGTTAACTAAGAGAGAAAACCCAGGGATATTTTCAGCTCCATGGTCCATCTCTGGAGTTGAATTCGAGGAGTCTCTCGTTGACTCAGGGTCTAGCGTCAATGTCATGTCAAAGGAAATTGCAGAGAGATTGGGAATTGGTATTCAAGCTGCATCGATGCCTCTCACATTTGCGAACTCTGTCACCTCACTTTCATATGGTATGATCCCTGATTTACTCATTAAACTAGGAGAATGTTTGGTCCCTATTGATTTTCATGTTGTGGAGATGAGTGAACGCTGTAGTACGCCTTTGATCCTTGGAAGACCGTTCATGGCGACAGTTGGTGCAGTTATAGACTCGCCCAGTGAGAGTATCTCATTCTCTTACATTGACAAAGAGATCTCCTATAAAGCCATCCCCACAACAAGAGCTCCCAAACACATCTCCTGCATTGATATTTTGGAAGAGCCTGATGGTGTCGATCGACACCAACCACCAGTGTCGATCGACACCCGTCACGGAACATCTCAGAAGCTCAAGCGCTGAGACAAGCCAAGGAGCAACAGAGTTCTCACAAGTTCTCCTATAACGTTGACACCGCAGAGACGTGTTGGTGACACCATTGAGTATAAGGTCAAGTGCAAAGGTATGTCTAAACCCTTCTCTAAGGTTAAAGCACTTATAACTCCAGAACTTAAAGCGCAGGGACAAGCAGCTGTAGATGATGTGTTGAGCAAAGTGCTGAAGCTGAACATGTACGACCATAAGGTACGCGCACCGCGTCTCAACCCACCACCACCACTCCCTGATCCTCCCAGTGATTCTCATCACAGTTAAGACCACTAAGAAGTCAAGCTAATGACTGTAAACAAGCGCTTGGTGGGAGGCAACCCACCGTGATTCAGCTGGGAATTTCTTGATCGATTGTCTAGTTTTCTGATTTTAATCTTTAGGTAGTTTAAGTTGGGACATAGTGTCGAGCGACACCACTGGCCGGTGTCGATAGACACCCATGCAAAGATGACGGTAATTTTCATATTTTCCACTTTTGATGTTGTGTTTCATTTTTATTTATTTTATTTTCACCAAACGCATGCTTTTATAACACTGGGGATAGTGTTGTTTATGGTTGGAGGAGGTAGTTACTAACTATTCTTTTATTTTCTTAGAGTCAGTCAAAGTATGTTTTATTGAGTCAAAATTTTGTCTAAAATTATGATCCTTGTTTGGTTTGTTGCTTTGATTTGTTTTGTCTAAGTGACCATAGTTACAGAACCATCTCCAGAACTAATTTTTTTGTTTTTATCTCATTAATGTGACTGATGTCCATAGGGCTTGACTCGCCATTCATACTTGACAAACAAAACCGCAGTAGAAAGTAACGATATTCCTCTCTCCTGATTAAAGTTGGCAAATAAATTATATGTACTCTTGAGTGTTGACCAAGGAATGAACCGGGAACTCGGTGGCAACCACCATCGGTTTTCGTGTATCAAAACCTTGATATATATAGAGGAATGAACCGGGGATTCGGTGGCAAACACCATCAATACTTGCGTCTCAAACCTCTAGCTCGCTGCAAAAAAAAAAAGAAAAATAAAAAAGAAAAGCAAAAGAAGAGTACATGCAAAAGTATAAGTCTGGGGGAGAGAAAGAATACCTAAATAATGTGAGAATCAGTTTGTTTTGTCATGGTATTGTATGGGAATAACTCTAGAAGGTCCTTGGCTTCATGATCACAGATGAGACCCATCGATGAAGGTTTAAGGATCAATGTTGTGAGATTGTGGGGATAATCGGGAAAAACTGCGAAGTCTACGGCGAAGTACATGGTGGTTCGATTTGGTTTGCTTCTGTGGCATGTGGATTACTCGATGAACGGTTACTGCGATGCTCTAAAGCAAGGTGAGTTTCTCTGTTTTCAAACCTCTTTCACAGGCTGAATAGTTGTTTTGCTTGAGGGCAAGCAAAAGCTAAGTCTGGGGGAGTTGATATATCATGGTTTTTACCAGTTTTAACCATGATATAGGAGTCTTTAATTGAGTATTTTTAGTATTTTATATGTCTTTGAAGTCTTTTTAGAGTATTTTACAGGTTTATACATGTTTGGGATCTTTTACGTGATTTGGAGTATTTATGGAGCTTTGTAGCATATGGAGATGCAGAATCATGTAGAGTCGTCAGAAGTTTGGCATTCGTTGAAGAATTTCCCACTGGTGGATTGAGCTCACATTTCAATACAAAATAGATTAATGGATTAGCGTTCATTTGGAAGTGATTTGAGATCATTCCAACGGTGCGATCAAAAGTTATGCCAGTTTTCGTGGAAGATTTCTTCTGCGAAGGAAGTAAGCCGAGCCATGGGTGTCGATCGACACCACTCAACAGTGTCGATCGATACTGTTACTCTGACAGGAGAAAACACAATTTTCAAGATTACAAAGTTGCCCTGAAGTTCTACTTAATTACAGAAGACCCCAAATTGTGATTATCATTATAATTAGGTTTTTCAGCCACTTTGTTAGGCTAAGCTTTATTTTACTCTTGATACTTGGAGAGATTTTGGGGGAGACAACTCTGAACCCCTTTGTTTCTTATTGATTTCTTCTATGCAATTCTATTCATCTATGATTTCTGTTCCATTAATCATGTCTGAGTAGTTTCGCAGTTAGGCTAAGGGTTTTCAAGGGTTTCTGATGGATTGTTGAATTGATTATATTATCGGGATTAGTTGTTAGGGTTCTTCACCTAGGTTGTTCTCAATGCTAATTCTAGGAGGCACGACCGTACAAGTGGAATTTAGATCTTAGGTTGTTGAAATAGCGCGAGAGTGTGATTGATAACCTGATCTACCTAGAGTGGGCAAAATTACTTTCTCACAACGACAGTTAGTTTAGGTATTTTGTGAATGTTACAAATCTGGACTTTAAAGCTGATTTAGATTCGCAGGATTCGCAATGACAGTTGGTTTTCTGGAATTTAGGTTTAGTTAGTTAGCGCAACGACAGTTGGTTAATTAATACATAGACATAGAAAACTGCACAGCTATAGCTGGTAGGATTCATGTGATTTGCGTCTAGAACAGTTCTTTATTAAAATCCTGACAATATAGTTGATTCACAGTTCTGATGATTCCCGAGGTTACCCTATGCCTAGCGTTTTCCATATATTGACTTACATATATTTTACTTTTCTGCATTGTTATTTCATTACAATCTTTCTAATTTAGCTTAATACTTTTACTGATAATCTGTTGCGTAACCTTAGTCCCTGTGGATTCGATCCCTAAATACTATATTGATCTCTTAATTTGAGAGAGTAGCTCAGGGTACATTTGAGCATATCAAATTTTGGTGCCGTTGCCGGGGAACTATTGAATTTACCATTAGATTTAAGTTTAAGTTTTTGTCTAAATTTTCTTTTAGATGTATAAGTGGAGTAAGGTCTTTTTCCCCACCGAAAGAAAAGAAGGTTTCACTGATCTCGTTCTTTCTTTCTTTGTTGTGTGTTTCAGGTGCATGCTTAATCGCAAAACTCGGAGCAACAAGAATCTTGCGCTAATAACCCTTTCAAATCAAGAGTTAGCTAAGTTAGAACGAAGAACCCGGAAAGCGATGAATTCAGAGGCGATGTTGCGTACTATCAACATGGCTGATGAACATGGAGTTCTCTGGGACAAGGATCGCCATACATACAATGCAGAGGGCCAAAGGATCGATGACAACGGCCAAGTCATTGTTGAAGCTGTGGTACTCGACCCGGGTGCTGGTGTCGACCGACACCCAGCACCTGGATATCAGTCACATTAATGAGATAAAAATAAAAAAATTAGCTCGGGTTTACCGAATTTCTGTTGAAGATATGGGTGTTTCGAGTCAACTGGTCAATCTTTTAGCTTTTTTATTAGTCGGATTCTGGAGATCGTTCTGTAACTATGGTCACTTAGACAAAACAAATCAAAGCAACAAACCAAACAAGGATCATAATTTCAGACAAAATTTTGACTCAATAAAACATACTTTGACTGACTCTAAGAAAATAAAAGAATAGTTAGTCACTACCTCCCCCATACTTAAACAACACTGTCCCCAGTGTTATAAAAGCATGAGTTTGGTGAAAATAAAATAAATAAAAATGAAACACAACATCAAAAGTGGAAAATATGAAAATTACCGTCATCTTTGCATGGGTGTCGATCGACACCGGCCAGTGGTGTCGCTCGACACTTTGTCTCAACCTAAACTACCTAAAGTTTAAAATCGGAAAACTAGGCAATCGATCAAGAAATTCCCAGCTGAATCACGGTGGGTTACCTCCCACCAAGCGCTTGTTTACAGTCATTACCTTGACTTCGTCGTGGTCTTAACAGTGATGAGAATCACTGGGAGGGTCAGGGAGTGGTAGCGGTGGGTTAAGACGCGGTGCGCGTACCCTATGGTCGTGCATGTTCAGCTTCAGCACTTTGCTCAACGCATCATCTACAGCTGCTTGTCCCTGCGCTTTAAATTCTGGGGTGATAAGTGCTTTAACCTTAGAGAAGGATTTAGACATACCTTTGCACTTGACCTTATACTCAATGGTGTCACCAACACGTCTCTGTGGTGTCAAGGTTAGAGGAGAACTTGTGAGAACTCTGTTGCTTCTTGGCTTGTCTCTGCGCTTGACCTTCTGAGATATTTCGTGACGGGTGTCGATCGACACTGGTCGTTGGTGTCGATCGACACCATCAGGCTCTTCCAAAATATCAATGCAGGAGATGTGTTTGGGAGCTCTTGTTGTGGGGATGGCTTTATAGGAGATCTCCTTGTCAATGTAAGAGAATTAGATACTCTCACTGGGCGAGTCTATAACTGCACCAACTGTCGCCATGAACGGTCTTCCAAGGATCAAAGGCGTACTACAGCGTTCACTCATCTCCACAACCTGAAAATCAATAGGGACCAAACATTCTACTAGTTTAATGAGTAAATCAGAGATCATACCATATGAAAGTGAGGTGACAGAGTTCGCAAATGTGAGAGGCATCGATGCAGCTTGAATACCAATTCCCAATCTCTCTGCAATTTCCTTTGACATGACATTGACGCTAGACCCTGAGTCAACAAGAGACTCCTCGAATTCAACTCCAGAGATGGAGCATGGAACTGAAAATATCCCTGGGTCTTCTCTCTTAGTTAACTGCTTCCGTGATGCAGTTGGAATATTACCTGGATCTGGGAGCTTTTCTGGTAATCTACTGTGAAGAATTGCTGAACACTCAAGATAAATCAGATCCACAACATCATTAAGATAGATCTCTTCAGTATATGCCTTGTCGATAACCTTCTTCACATTCGGCAAATCACGAAATTCGTGAACTTCTGGAAATTGCCAACTCATCTTCTGCACCAAAGCATTATATGTCTTAAAAGCTCTAGGATATGATGGAATGGGCTTGTAGACGCTTTCCTCAACCATCTTGGGTGTTTTGGCAATCTCTGGATCAGGTTGGGAGGGGTGTCGGTCGACACTAGGTTGGTGTCGATCGACACTAGCACATGATATAGATTTTGAGGTAGCTGGTGTCGATCGATGCTGTGTGGTGGTGTCGATCGACACCGGGGCAATTTCAAGAGTCTCATCATCATTCCTCACGGTGATCGCATGAACCTGTTCATCCTGTGAATGAATCATCTTTCCCTTGACAGCTGCTGATACCTGAGCTACCTGAGTATCGAGCATCTTGACGTGTGTGTTCAGAGCCTCGATCTTCCCATTCAAGTCTGTGTATATAGCATCCATCTTCCCATTTAAGTTCATTGTCATCTTTTGCTGTCCCTCAAGAATCTGTGCAAGCATAGACTCCATCTTGCACTCAGTAGTGGGCGGTGGAATGCTCTGATAAGAAGACGAGACATAGTTCCTTATGAAGTTACTACTGCTCTGGAAAGGCTGTAGTATAGTTAGACGAGGTATGATTCGCTGAAAAGTTTCCATTCCCCCGCTCATCAACTGGCTCAAATGTCTCAACCTCCGCAGCAATCTGAACTTGCTTCTTGCCTACTAGAAAATTGTGAACCGTATCCAACTTAGCTTAACCTCAGCAATCTGAACTCCATCTAAGTTCCCAGCTTGCTCCTTTCTCTCGAAATCAGCATTCTTAGTATTGTTGCTTGAAGTCAAGTTCTCTATTAGTACCACAACATCCTCAGGATATCTGGTATTGAAGTTGCCATTACTTGCAGCATCCAGAGCCATCTGATACCTCCAATCGATACCCCTGAAGAAAATCCCAAGCAACTTAACCTCACTGAACCCATGGTGTGGACAGTCCCTCTGATAAGCCCTGAACCTTGCCCAAGTGGCCTTCAATGCCTCAGTAGGTCCTTGAGAGAAGGCTGAAATCTTCGTCCTCAGTTCTTCAGACCGTGCATCATCATAAAAGTTGTTCAGGAAAGCATTTTTAGTGTCCTCCCAAGTGGTCTGTGATCTCGGCTTCAACTACTTAAGCCAATAAGCTGCTTCCCCAGCAAGAGAGTACGGGAAGAGCTTACAGAACATATAGTCGTTTGACACCCCGTTAGCCTTGATGCTAGTGACTAGATCCTCAAACCGCTCAATGTGATCCATACGGTGCTCATGTGATAGCCCATGGAAAGGGTTCTAACCGACAAGCGTATAGTATGCAGGTTTGAGTTCAAAGTCATTCTTTTGAAATGGAGGAGGGCGTATGGTAGACCGGTTGGCATAGAACTGCTCTGGCCGGTTGTAATCCCCCAATGTCATTGCACGTGGACCTACGGCACCCGGTGCACCTTGTCCAACCAAAAACCCACCAGCTGCTGGTGGGTGTCGATCGACACCAGGTGGTGGGTGTCAGTCGACACCAGCACCCTGGTCGAGTACCACAGCTTCAACAATGACTTGGCCATTGTCATCGATCCTTTGGCCCTCTGCATTGTATGCATGGCCATCCCTGTCCCGGAAAACTCCATGTTCATCAGCCATAATGATAGTACGCAACATCGCCTCTGAATTTTTCGCTTTTCGGGTTCTTCGTTCTAACTTAGCTAGCTTTTGATTTGAAAGGGTTACTAGCGCAAGATTCTTGTTGCTCCGAGTTTTGCGATTCAGCATGCACCTGAAACACACAACAAAGAAAGAAAGAACGAGATCAGTAACAAAATAAATGAAAATTTGGACAAAAACTTAAACTTAAATCTAATGGTAAATTCAATAGTTCCCCGGCAACGGCGCCAAAATTTGATATGCTCAAATTTACCCTGAGCTACTCTCTCAAATTAAGAGATCACTATAGTATTTAGGGATCGAATCCACAGGGACTAAGGTTACGCAATAGATTATCAGTAAAAGTATTAAGCTAAACTAGAAAGATTGTAATGAAATAACAATGCAGAAAAGTAAAATAGATGTAAGTCAATAGATGGAAAACGCTAGGCATAGGGTAATCTCAGGAATCATCAGAACTGTGAATCAACTATATTGTCAGGATTTTAATAAAGAACCGTTCTAGACGCAAATCACATGAATTCTACCAGTTGTCGCTACGCAGTTTTCTATGTCTATGTAATAATTAACCAACTGTCGTTGCGAATCTAAATCAGCTTTAAAGTCCAGATTTGTAACGTTCACAAAATACCTAAACCAACTGTCGTTGTGAGAAAGTAATTTTGCTCACTCTAGGTAGATCAGGTTATCAATCACACTCTCGCGCTATTTCAACAACCTAAGATCTAAATTTCACTTGCACTGTCGTGCCTCCTAGAATTAGCATTGAGAACCACCTAGGTGAAGAACCCTAACAATTAATCCTGATAATATAATCAATTCAACAATCCATCAGAAACCCTTGAAAACTCTTAGCCTAACTGCGAAACTACTCAGACATGATTAATGGAACAGAAATCATAGATGAATAGAATTGCATAGAAGAAATCAATAAGAAACAAAGGGGTTCAGAGTTGTCTCCCCCAAAATCTCTTCAAGTATCAAGAGTAAAATAAAGCTTAGCCTAACAAAGTGGCTGAAAAACCTAATTATAATGATAATCACAATTTGGGGTCTTCTGTAATTAAGTAGAACTTCAGGGCAACTTTGTAATCTTTAAAATTGTGTTTTCTCGTGTCAGAGTAACAGTATCGATCGACACTGTTGAGTGGTGTCGATCGACACCCATGGCTCGGCTTACTTCCTTCGCATGACAGACTGGACTGCTTCCACGAAAACTGGCATAACGTTTGATCGCACCGTTGGAATGATCTCAAATCACTTCCAAATGAAATCTAATCCATTAATCTATTTTGTATCGAAAAATGAGCTCAATCCACCGGTGGGAAGTTCTTCAACGAATGCCAAACTTCTGACGTCTCTTCATGATTCTGCATCTCCATATGCTACAAAGCTCCAGAAATACTCCAAATCACGTAAAAGATCCCAAACGTGTATAAACCTGTAAAATAATCTAAAAAGACACCAAAGACATATAAAATACTCAATTAAAGACTCCTATATCATGGTTAAAACCGGTAAAAACTATGATATATCAGTTCTCAACTACGAAACAGGAATGAACAAACAACATATAAATCATAGAATGAATGTCTAAAGTCTCCATACTTTGTTACTCAACTTACGCAGGCAACAACGCATGTAAACCAGCAAGATTAACGAGTTTGATAAGTTCACAAAGCTCCATAACTCAACTTACGCATGTTATGATGCAAGGCTTTGGTAACACTAGTTCCAAGAAGTAGGTTTACACGGGTAGCGCTCATATTCTCTAAGTTTAGTGCTTGGTGATCAATCCAAACAACATGCATTAAGTAAAAGATGTCCCAATAGAACTCTAATGAATAGCCGAAAATCAGATCTAATAACCTAAGTGAATTGAACCATGAATCCCCTTCGAATCACCCTATAAAACCCAACAAAGAGAACTACTCGCTCATGATGCAAAGAAATGCAATGAATATCATAGAGAAAAAAATCATAAAAGAATTAAATAACAAAACGGGTTGAAAGGAAACTTCTCTAGATGTCACAGAAGATAACTTGTCTCCCCAAAAGCGGTAAGAGTAAGAAAGAGATAAGAAACAATGAAGAACAAGGATGAAACTTCAAAGGATGACTTCTAGGGCTTGGAGGCGATGAAGGAGGCTGCTGTAGAGGCGTCCTAGGGCTGTGGCCGAGCATAGCGAAGGTGTAAAAGAAGCATTGGTTTTTCACCTTAAGATGCGGTATTTATAGGCTTGGTCTTGAATTAGGTCAAAAACATCAAAATTATGTCATATTGATAAGTGCAGGGACGAGGCTTCAGGACCAGCCACGTGGGCAAGAGAGCAAAGAACGGGCATGGGCCTTATGGCCGGTGCCTCCAAGAGGCTTCCCACTGGTCACAATCCTTGTGACCGATCTTGACATGTCTTTACTATTTGGGTTATATCTTCCAAACAGATGAATGGATTTCTTAGATTCTTGATCGAGGTGAATCTTGACTCTTCTATCTTTCCATAGACACCAAGATCTCTGGATTTTCTGCATGGGAAGGTCTTCAACGGATGTCAAAATTTTGATGCTCTGAAACTATCCATAACGGGTTTTGCTTGTCTTTTGTCCTTTTTGCCCCAAAACTTCTAAAACTCTCCAAGAAGTATAAACGGTGGGAAATGGCCTTAAAATATCCATAATCACTTGTTTTCTTCATTGGGAACCTAATAAAAACATGTAAAAAGTGGGCGAAAATACGATGCTATCAACTCTCCCAGAATTAAACTTTGCTTGTCCTCAAGCAAAAAAAGAAAGGTAACTCCGGTGGAGAGGTTTGAAAATCACAGAAACTCTTCTATGATCAGAGACCATACTCCAATAGATAACCTGCGGACTCATTAGTGCAAAAATTCACATTAGAACATTCTCACTATATACTCACAATGCTCTCAACTCCTCTCCATCCATCTCAAACCTACAAAAGAATTCTGAATTCACTTCAGTTCACTCCCTACATTCATTAAGGGTTGTGTGAGCTTTCTCATTAGAAGGTATCATTCAGGGTAAATGGTGATTGGTATGAAAGGGTATTTTGGTGTTTAAGTGGTGGAGTTAAAGTGTTTAGGGCTTACCAAGTGACTCGAGAAGGCATGATATGTCGCAGAACCGCAAGAGAGTATGAACCCATTGATGTTCACAGTTTCCAACCATTTCTTCATATAACACATCAATCGTTTTCTTCTTTTTTCTTCCTTTAGTTCCCCCGGACTTAGATTTTTCTGTGAGGTTCTCTATGAATGACTCTATCTCTTCTCTAACATAATCCATGTCTTCCCTTGGGATCCCCTGTGCTATGAGACTTTCTTATTTTCGTAACCATTTCCTTTCCTTTCGGTTTTTCTTTTCTTTTTTTTTCTTTTTTTTATGGACAAGTTTCATGAAATCCGAAGGATACATGGGTTTTACGCGTAATCCCTCGGCTCACTACTTAGCTACATATATCCTTTTCTTTTCTTTTCTTCTTTTTCGAAAGGAGACACGATACATATATTCACAGAAGTCTCATAAGCACGAAATAAGTACCTTTTAGTCGAATCCCAAGGTAGAATTGTGGTTCATTAGTCCTTGTGGTTTGATACCTAAAGTGCCATAATGCATGATAGGATAATTGTAGCGTTGCAAAACGTGATTATCAATAACATTTGTGTATGTTTTCTTGTTGATAAATAGGTAGATTTCAATTTGTTATACATGTAAATAACTTGTTAGACAAGTTATAATCTTATTATATAAATTAAATATGCATATGTAGGACCGCAAAATATGAATATGAAAACTGCCAATAAATAATAGAATTATGGAAAAATTAAGAAGAAAACGATATTTATAAAACCGAATATAGTGAAAACGAGATTAAGATCTTTTTCCTTAATTTTTAAAATATCCATAGTGTGACGGTTTGATACTATTTAGAATCCCAGGATACAACCACTATGAAATCGTATTCACTACACTCAAAAGACAGAATATACGAATGCAATACTCCGTTATACACGAGACTTACACTTTGAAAATAAGTAAGAAGAGAGAAGAGTTGCTAGATTTTGTTGTTGAGAAACATGTTTCACAAAAACTGATCAATTGAAAGTGAAGAAGACAATTGTCGTGAGTGTCTCCAGACAAAAATGAGGTTTGTGTATTAAGTGGATTAATTGATAATTAATTGCCAGAAATTTGAAGAGAAATTTTGACTTGTAACGTCAAATGCATTGCTGATTTGCATTAATGGTGGCCACAAAATCTACACAAAATATTTTCGTTAATGTCCAAATATTTGATTATATTTAAATAATATTAAATGTATGGATTTAGTCCACATCATTTATGTAAAATCCAGCCCAAATAAAATAGTTATTGTGTGTTTGGTTCATTATCTTTCATACAAATATTTTAGGATAAATACATATGAATGTTATTTGGTTAATTCTGATTTGATTTTTTAAGCTTTCAAATTATCCACTTTGATCTAATTTTATTTTATTCTAATTTTGACAAATAAATACACTATATTATAGAATTTATTGCAAAAAATCTAACTCATTATTTTTCCTTCAATTCGGCAACCAATATCGCAGGAAAAAATACGGAAAAAATAGTTAATTCTATTTATCATATCATTTTTGAAAGAATAAAAAAGTGCAATATTTGGATGGCGATGGTCTGTTATCAAATGATGACCAAAGAAGGAACCGTACATTAATGAGATAAGTTCTCTGTGAAATACATCCTGCCACCTATTTTTAATGTAACTATGTGAACCAAAACAATTATAAGCTATTTGTAATATATTTTATTTGTTTTTGTCTTTGCAGATTGTAAAGCTAAGTGAAAAAACTTGTCGTCCTTCCATTTCCAATCGCTTCCTCTTCGATTCTCTTCCATTCAATTTTTCTTCGAGGTTAAATCATTTTCTGTAATTCTATATAGAAATGTAATGTGTATATACAGTTGCAAAAGTTATGTTTACATATTTTAAAAACATTTATTGGTCTAAGAAGTTATATGAGTTATCAAAGAGGTATTGATCTAGTGATAGTACAAAAGGATTGTTGTTTTTTTGTTCTGGATTCAACTAATCCTTGATATAGATGGTGGATTCAACTCATCTTTGGTAAGGAGGATTATTTTTTAAATTGAAATATTTAAAGGCTGATTTAGAAACTGTGAGAGATTAAAGATCGAAGGTCCAAAATTACCTCATTATACCAGAAAAAAATCAAAAAGTTAATTCAGTTGATGTAAGGTAAGTTACTGCAAAGATAAAATATAATGACTGCATGTGAGTGCAGACAATACATTGTCTACTAAAATCGCAATAAAGAGTATTTTTTATTGTTTGACAAAAAAAAAAAGATATTTTGATTATAATGAATTTGTCTATACTAGTTTCAGTAATCATAGTGACATTACATGCTTATTGTGTATACTATGACTATGATAGTCGCAATAAATGTATCGTACTTAAAATTTCAAAAAGAAAATAAATGATCATACTTATTTACAAAAATAAAATTGTATCGTTCTAACTATTATAATTATTTAATTTAAGAACAAATAAACCATGAGAATTTTGAACTTTCGACTATAACCTTACCTAATACACAAAATCATATATTACATATTTACATTGTTTTTGGATAAAATATTACTTAACCATGACTGAAACCAAAACAAGAGATAAAGTCATTATTGTTTTGTTGTTTTTAGATTATAGATTATACTTTTTAGATTTTAGATTTTAGATTTTGGTTTTTGGATTTTGTAAATAAATCAAAAAAGAAAAACTATTTAAATAAGAAGAAAAATAGTTAATTTTTAGATTTTCTTTACAAATGGGTAAAATCTTCTAAAATATGGATTCCTTATTTTATAGGGAAACTAATTTTCAGAAAATTATGAATGGGTAAATAATAAGTTTTTCCAAAACTAAATTCAAAATCAATTTCTAAAAACGGTATACATTCAATGCCAAAATAATAAACGAGAGCTGAGAAGTCTTCTCCAAATTGTCATATATGTTTTATTTAAAGCGCTCAATAAGTAAAATAATATTTCAAAAAAAAACTAAATAGAATGAAGGTTAATTCTCTGAAAGTCGGTCTTAGAATGTATATATATATATATATATTCCATTTTTTTGTTAATTAGATGGAGCTACATACAAAATAAATATTTCTGGAAACTAATCTAGTAAAAAATGTTGAAATCTCCAATGAAAACATCCCTAAAAAGAGAAATCATTTTGAAATATAAATAAAACTACAAAACAAAACCGCTAAAACAATTTTTTATCAGTTAAATCTCAGTCTATTCATCGGTTCTTTTCCGATATTAGAAAATTGTCTTGATGTCAATGAAAACCACAAAGTTTACTGAAAACTTAAGGTCTTTCTCGTCTTGCCTTATGCTTGGTAAACTTTTGAAATTAAGATATATGCTTACTTACTTCAGCTTGATAAATCTTTCTTTTGAGGTTTTGGAACCATATATTAATTACCAACATCGGTACGTCAAAATATACCCAACTAATGCCCGATTGAGAGAAAATAACAACTAATCAGATATCAACCATAACTGATCTTGAACACAAATAGAGCAAACTGGAAAATTCTCCCAACCGTTTCGCATGCGATCATTTATGTGGAAAGTTCTAGATTGACCGGTTCAAAAAGCCAAGAGAAAAAATTAGAAAAAGAAAAAGAATAAAAAGTGATAAAAAGTGATAAAAATTTAGCGCAAAACATTGAATCACCAAAACACAATATAAAGAAGTTTTTTTGATTACGTCGAACAAGCTCAAAGGCGAAGGATTAGGCGGAAGATCATTACCAATGTCCTTCACTTATGGATCTGTCAAAAGAACAACCGATTCTCTCTTTTGCTATTTCATGAAATCCACTACTAATCATGAGAAAATATCACCATTAAAATTTTAAACGATATATATCAATTTAAATCTAACGGATGACAAAGCTGTAGAAATCTCTAACCATTGGTTTAAATATACTATTTTTTTAACCTCTTTTCAGACGTTTAGGATTTTCAAAAATTAGTATTTGATCATCTGTAGAACCGACATATTCCAGTTTCAAATTAGCATTTCATACAAGGTTTACAAGCAATTTAACGTACGGTACAAAAAAAACCTACCTCTTGTATTACCATTTAGGCTAGCAACTATTTAAAACTTCGGTATAACAACATTTAAAATTATTTTCAAAAAAAAAAAATTTAATTTTAAGATTCTAATGTAAATCCTAAATATATATAGCATGAAATGCCTACAGCCGCAAAAATAAAAATTTCAGATTGTTTTTAGAAGATATTGCTTCAATGCAAAATACGTGGAATCGATGCAAATAATTTTGTTTTTTTGGGTATAGTTGCCTATTCAGTGGTTGTCACCAACCCCTTTCACTCCTCCGCCAGATCTCATAGCCACATTTTTTTTTCTTTTTCAAGAAATATATAATTAATAAAAACATTTATATTATTATTAACCAGCCACCTCGAAACTATAATAATACATATATTATCGTCATTTCAGAAGTGCATCTCTTCTCTACTCATTCACTCAGATTCACATTTTTTTGGTTATGGAGCGTGCAAGGAGACTTGCTTACAGAGGGATCGTGAAACGTCTCATCAACGAGACGAAACGACACCGTAACGTCGAATCCTCATCTCTCCCGGCGCCGGCGGTTATTTCTACTCCCTCAAGGTATGTCTCCTCCGTCTCATCCTTCCTCCATCACCGTCGTGACGTCATCACCGGAGCTGGACCAGCTTTTAAGAATCAATACCAAACACGATCGATCTCCGTCGATGCTTTGAAGCCAAGCGACACGTTTCCACGCCGTCACAACTCTGCTACACCGGAAGAACAAACACAAATGGCTAATTACTGCGGATTCGAATCTCTCAACACACTGATCGATTCAACAGTTCCGAAATCGATACGGTTAGATTCGATGAAGTTTTCGAAATTCGATGGAGGATTAACAGAGAATCAAATGATTGAGCATATGAGTGATTTAGCTTCGAAGAACAAAGTATTCAAATCGTTCATCGGTATGGGATACTACAACACTCATGTTCCTCCAGTGATTTTGCGTAATATAATGGAGAATCCAGCTTGGTATACTCAATACACACCTTATCAAGCTGAGATTTCACAAGGAAGACTCGAATCGTTGCTTAATTACCAAACGGTGATCACTGATCTAACTGGTCTACCAATGTCAAACGCTTCGTTGCTTGATGAAGGTACTGCAGCAGCAGAAGCAATGGCGATGTGTAACAATATTCTTAAAGGGAAGAAGAAGACGTTTGTGATTGCTAGTAACTGTCATCCTCAGACGATTGATATTTGCAAAACTCGAGCTGATGGTTTTGGTTTGAAAGTTGTTACTGTTGATTTGAAAGATGTTGATTATAGCTCTGGTGATGTCTGTGGTGTCTTGGTTCAGTATCCTGGAACTGAAGGTGAAGTCTTGGATTATGGTGAGTTTGTTAAGAATGCTCATGGTCATGGTGTTAAAGTTGTGATGGCTACGGATTTGTTGGCTTTGACTATGTTGAAACCGCCGGGGGAATTTGGTGCGGATATTGTTGTTGGTTCGGCTCAGAGGTTTGGTGTTCCGATGGGTTATGGTGGTCCTCATGCTGCTTTCTTGGCTACTTCACAAGAGTATAAGAGAATGATGCCTGGGAGAATCATTGGTGTTAGTGTTGATTCTTCGGGGAAGCCAGCTTTACGTATGGCTATGCAGACTCGGGAACAACATATTCGCAGGGACAAAGCTACCAGCAACATTTGTACCGCGCAGGTAAAATGGCTTAAAAACTCTATAGGATTTGATAATGATAGGTAACTCCTTACTGTTTTGATAGTTACCAAAAGTGGAAAGAATTAGTGGTATCGCTTTATCTTCTTGCTAAAAATTTGTTTAGAGAGTTCTACCTTTTGAATTTAATTATTTCACCTGTTTAACATTGTTATAGGCATTGCTTGCAAACATGAGTGCCATGTATGCTGTTTACCATGGACCAGAAGGCTTAAAATCTATAGCACAACGGGTTCATGGTCTGGCTGGTGTATTGGCTTTAGGATTGAAGAAACTAGGAACTGCTGAAGTCCAAGATCTTCCATTCTTTGACACTGTGAAAGTTAAGTGTTCAGATGCACATGCGCTTGTTGATGCAGCAGCCAAGAAGGAGATCAATCTGCGTCTTGTGGACTCCAACACTGTGAGTTTCTTACTACTGTATGCATTACTCCTTGAATATCCTGATATTATTATTAACAATGAGGTTTTGTTTCTCATTGTCCTTTAAGATTACTGTTGCTTTCGATGAAACAACCACCTTGGATGATGTCGATAAACTCTTCGAAGTTTTTGCTTCTGGCAAGCCCGTGAGTACTAATATCTAATTCATTCCGCCTGTTCATTATTTTCCATGTTTGCTTGAAATATTGATTTCTCTTACTCCAATGTACAAAGGTTCAATTCAAGGCTGAGTCTCTTGCTCCGGAGGTTCAGAATGCTATTCCTTCTAGCCTAACAAGAGAGACCCCTTATCTGACCCACCCGATCTTCAACATGTATATTAACCTTCTCTGAAGCTTGGATCGTTGATTCCCATGTGGCTTGTTAAGTACCTAACATCTACTTTCCCTTCTTTTTTTTAACGTTTGATTAGGTACCACACGGAGCACGAGTTGCTTAGGTACATCCACAAGTTACAATCTAAAGATCTATCATTGTGCCACAGCATGATTCCACTAGGATCTTGTACAATGAAATTGAATGCCACGACCGAGATGATGCCAGTCACATGGCCAAGTTTCACCAACATGCACCCTTTTGCTCCTGTTGTACAAGCCCAAGGTTATCAGGTAAGACCACAAATTTAATTTATCTGTCTGTGAAAGTGAACCATGAACTGATTTTTTATTTGACAACTTATAGGAAATGTTTGCGAATTTGGGTGATCTCTTATGTACGATAACTGGGTTTGACTCTTTCTCATTACAACCTAATGCCGGTGCTGCTGGCGAGTATGCCGGGCTTATGGTTATCCGGGCATATCATATGGTAAAACCTGACTCCAGATTCCCTATTTCCAATATGAACTTACACTCTAACAAAATTTGGTGAATCGGTGAATGAATTATGCAGTCAAGAGGGGATCATCACAGAAATGTGTGCATCATACCTGTTTCAGCACACGGGACAAACCCTGCTAGTGCTGCCATGTGTGGACTTAAAATTGTTGCCGTTGGAACTGATGCCAAGGGAAACATTAACATCGACGAGTTGAGGAAAGCCGCTGAAGCCAACAAGGATAACTTGGCTGCCTTCATGGTATTTATTTGCTTCTTTCATCACTGTAGATATAACCATTATTATTTTTGGTTCTATCCACTTTAAGTTCTGTTGGAATATCAGGTTACATACCCTTCAACTCATGGAGTCTATGAAGAAGGTATCGACGAGATTTGCAATATAATTCATGAACATGGAGGCCAAGTTTATATGGATGGTGCTAATATGAATGCACAGGTATGATTTCTCTGCTTGTACGGATTACATGTTGACTGAAGAATCAAAAGTTGGTCAAATTTGAGAATATTGTTTGGACTTCCAGGTGGGTTTGACAAGCCCTGGTTTCATTGGAGCTGATGTTTGCCATCTCAATCTCCACAAGACCTTCTGTATCCCTCACGGAGGTGGTGGTCCCGGTATGGGTCCTATTGGTGTGAAGCAACATTTGGCTCCATTCCTACCTTCTCACCCTGTGGTTAGTGTTAATTCTCTTCCATTATAATAACTAATCCATCTTGCTCATTGATTGTTTTATTGGCTTTCATTTTTTTTAACTCTATTTACTTCTGCTACAGATACGTACCGGTGGTATCCCTGAACCCGAGCAAACATCACCGCTGGGAACCATTTCTGCAGCACCATGGGGGTCTGCGCTTATCTTGCCAATCTCTTATACTTATATTGCAATGATGGGATCTGAGGGACTTACCGACGCCTCAAAGATTGCTATTTTGAACGCAAACTACATGGCTAAGCGTCTGGAGGTACCTTCTCTTGACCTTGCAACTCTTTAAAGAAAGTAAACTTATCTTCTCTTGTGCAACTTAACTTATGATTTTGTGTTTTTCAGAACCACTACCCAGTTCTTTTCCGTGGTATCAATGGAACAGTTGCCCACGAATTCATCATTGACTTGAGAGGATTCAAGGTATGTTTCAATCTCTTTGGAGTGAATGCTCTCTTTCTTTGGGTTGTAGATGATGAATCCTTTCTGGTTCAATGTCTTTAGAACACTGCTGGAATAGAACCAGAAGATGTGGCGAAACGACTGATAGATTATGGATTCCATGGACCAACAATGTCTTGGCCTGTCCCTGGAACGCTTATGATCGAGCCAACCGAAAGCGAAAGCAAGGTAATAATGCCTTATATTGCAAATCTCTCTGTCTCTAAAACATGGCTTCATAATTTAAACATATGAAAATATTGCAGGCTGAGTTAGACAGGTTCTGCGATGCTCTCATCTCCATCAGGGAAGAAATTTCACAGATTGAGAAAGGAAAGGCAGATCCGCACAATAACGTTCTCAAGGTAAAGAAAAATCAAGACTGCAATATTAGTTTCCGACTTGCTCACTTGTCTAATTCTAATGACCTTAAAACACACAAATACACACAGGGAGCTCCACATCCTCCTTCATTGCTGATGGCAGACGCATGGCAAAAACCGTATTCCCGTGAATACGCTGCCTTCCCCGCTCCATGGCTCCGCTCCTCCAAGTTCTGGCCCACTACAGGTACTTGAAAACTTGGTTGCATTCGGTTTATTTAAAACATTTGGGTATTATGAGTCGTTTCATAATGTAAAATGTGTGAAACAGGGCGTGTGGACAACGTGTATGGAGACCGTAATCTGGTGTGTACGCTCCAACCAGCGAACGAAGAACAGGCTGCAGCTGCAGTGTCTGCTTAAATGAAGCCACTATGAAGCAGTTCTCACACGTATCGATCCAAAAACAAATCTTTTACTTACAGCTTTTACTTCTCTTCTCAACCTCAGCATCACTTTTACTTTCTGTACAATGTACATACGTAGTCCTAAGTTCTTCCTCATTTATGTAATAAAATACATTTCTACATGTTCCACTTTCTTATACTTTTAACTTTCGATTCGGATTATGTCGTCACCATCACGGTTAATTTATGACATGATCTCTTCGAAGAAAAAGTTTATATTCACAGGTCATTTTTTTTTTGTTTCGGTTTATAAATAGGAAATTGGGGGAAATAAGCATAAATCCATTTGTTCTATTGACAAACTAACTGCATATACACAATAGTATAGATTGAGATCGAATCCATAAAGACCAAATGTACACAGTAGATGTAACGGAAATAAATAGTTTGTGAACAATGATTATAGTAAAGAAATAAAATCAAGTATATAAACGATGTAATCTAGAAAAGAAAAAAGCAATGTAATTTAATGGGAGACGAGCTTTGGGCACACAGAGAATATCGCATGCATCAATGATCGATAAGCTATCTGACTAGTTAGAGATTTGTTAACGAATAGTTTTTGAACTCGAATCAGTAAAGCTAGCCTACTCCAGCAGTACTAACTATCTAAATATGTAACCTAAGACAACTCCCGAATGAACCTTAGAAGACATCAACTTTCTAAACAAGTTCAATATGTTCACTTGGACGACTAAGCTCATCAATTCCCGTTGGCTAAGGTTACTAAGCTCATCAATTGTTAATTCTGCTAACCTAATTATTGTTTTCGGTGCATAGGTTAAACCTAGAGATTGGATGTTAGATTCGTTTACCTAACATAAGCATAGAGAACACAAAATATGAAGAACCATAATGATAAATCCCTAACCTAATAACCTAAACCTAATCGACAAAGACCCACAAGGCGCCTCACCCCTTTAATTTTAACATTTAGATTCACACCTGAAGGATTAACCGCTTAGCCACTAGCTAGCAATTTACCCAATGAAAATCTTTCACCAAGGGAGTACTCTAGCTCAAGTGGCCTATAAGACTGTACATCACACTAGGGTTCCTATCTTCCTCGCTCGGCCTAGGACTGACATTTGACATTTGGGAGAGGCGAGCCTTGGCGCTAGCGACCATGTTATGTGCCTATGTCAACTAACAACACTCTTAAGAGCATGTGGTTTATGCCGCTAACAAATAAGGACACAAGATATAGTTCTACCATGTAAGAAACAATCCACAAGAAACGGTATGAACTAGTCTTCGGTCTCTTGAAACAACAATATCCATATATCACCACTGGAAATGCGTAGAATAAGACCTCTAAGGGATCGAAGGATGGGATTTCATCATGTAAGCTTTTGGTGGGTGAGTTGAGTCACTATTTTCACTATAACTTTGATCAAGCAAGGCCGACCAAAAGTTAATGATCAACAACTATGTAACCAAAAACTACACATGATGATCTATCGAAGGAAAATTCCCACCCAGCAGGTAGAGCCGATCAACCACTACTATCTAGTTCCATCTCTGTAACTAGCAGCAAGTGATGACGAATGACGAATCCGACTTCTCAGCTGAGTCAGGTAAGAGTATTATAAATACCTCTTCTTTTATTAAGGAGAGGGGAGATGATGAAAAACATAAGGATTACACCTAAAGAGTAAGATTCATGATTTCAACTCTAAAAGGTAATTATTGCCTCTAATCTTATTATGTGATACTGATAGACGGAACATAACCTTACTAGACCCCTTGGTTTACTTGTCTCTTTTATCTATCAATTCTATTTAGATCTAAGCAACCTTCATTCTTCTCAAACCTTTCCACTAAGACTAAGTCTCAAAACTACATACCCCATTTACTACATAAACCAGACTATCAATATAGTCACATTGATCCACTGTGACTAGAACATCTTAGAGGTCTCGGAAAATACCATGTTTTTTTATCCTTTTGGTGCTATTGTTTCAGGTTTTTGTCCTTTCAAAAGGCGTTCTAAAAAGCGAATCCTCATCAGTCATTACAGTGAGCATTGCTCGATTTTTCTTTTTGCGAACAAACCACGTACCATATGCTCTATCACTATTCTCGAGCACCTGAATGATACTGATGCATGCATGAAACGTTAGGATAGATAAAATAATGGAGGATGAGACTAAGAAACTGGACTAAGGTCACTCTTTACTTAATCATTGGATGATCAATGGAATCGAAGTGGAAAATATGGAGAATCAACAACTGGACTAAGGCTGCTCTTTGTTGATTCGGTAGAGATGATGATGAATAGAAGA
Organism: Cardamine occulta; assembly: GCA_028015245.1. Taxonomy (NCBI): domain Eukaryota; kingdom Viridiplantae; phylum Streptophyta; class Magnoliopsida; order Brassicales; family Brassicaceae; genus Cardamine; species Cardamine occulta. The sequence continues at coordinate 10,974,552 of CM051374.1, forward strand.
TGAATAAAGAGCACCACAAAGGCTATGGCAAGGCCTTTGATACAGCTTGACAAGTTCTAGTTCAAAGGATTCTCACACAATGAACGTAGAACTCCAAAAATATCAAGATCACAACTTGAAAAAAAAAACTTCTCTAATTTTTACTCAACTCGAATCTATCTTTTATTTATATAAATAAACAGGTCTCTATAAATAGAGAAAATACATCAAAGATTTTCATAAACGTAGCTTAACATGTAGAGCATCTAGGGAAACAAAATTTAAACTCTAAATTCCATGTGAGAGAGAGAAATACACATTAATAAATGCAAATACAACTATGGACGAAAATTGAGTTTTTTTTATATTGTTGTTGGACTGAAAATACTCAAATAAGATCCGTTCTCCTTAAATCCGGTCCATAAAGTTGCAAGCTTTGATTAGATGTTTCACATCATATTTGATGACCACATCATACTCTCCCTCTTGAAAAGGTTTTGTCCTGAAAACAAATGATGAAACGATGGTGAATCTCCAACTCGTCGTGGGATACTCTTTGAAGATTCAAGTGGATGACACGATAAACTAAAACTTCAAGAGCCTTTAGCTCTGATACCAAATGACGAAGGCACAAAGCATTAGGATAGATAAAATGATGGAGAATGGAATTAAGAAACTGGACTAAGGTCACTATTTACATAATCATTGGATGATCAATGGAATCAAAGTGAAAAATATGGAGAATCAACAATTGGACTAAGGTCGCTCTTTGTTGATGCAATAGAGATGATGATGAATAGAAGATTGATCGAGAACACCACAAAGGCTATGGAAAGGCTTTTGATATAGCTTGACAAATTCTAGTTTAAAGGATTCTCACACAATGAACTCCAAAAATATCAAGATATCCCATCTTGAAAGAGAAAACTTCTCAAACTTTTAGTCAACTCGAATCTATCTTTTATTCATAAAAATGGGTCTCTATAAATAGAGAAAATACATCAAAGATTTTCATAAACGTAGCTTAACATGTAGAGCATCTAGGGAAACAAAATTTAAACTCTAAATTCCATGTGAGAGAGAGAAATACACATTAATAAATGCAAATACAACTATGGACGAAAATTGAGTTTTTTTTATATTGTTGTTGGACTGAAAATACTCAAATAAGATCCGTTCTCCTTAAATCCGGTCCATAAAGTTGCAAGCTTCGATTAGATGTTTCACATCATATTTGATGACCACATCATACTCTCCCTCTTGAAAAGGTTTTGTCCTGAAAACAAATGATGAAACGATGGTGAATCTCCAACTCGTCGTGGGATACTCTTTGAAGATTCAAGTGGATGACACGATAAACTAAAACTTCAAGAGCCTTTAGCTCTGATACCAAATGACGAAGGCACAAAGCATTAGGATAGATAAAATGATGGAGAATGGAATTAAGAAACTGGACTAAGGTCACTATTTACATAATCATTGGATGATCAATGGAATCAAAGTGAAAAATATGGAGAATCAACAATTGGACTAAGGTCGCTCTTTGTTGATGCAATAGAGATGATGATGAATAGAAGATTGATCGAGAACACCACAAAGGCTATGGAAAGGCTTTTGATATAGCTTGACAAATTCTAGTTTAAAGGATTCTCACACAATGAACTCCAAAAATATCAAGATATCCCATCTTGAAAGAGAAAACTTCTCAAACTTTTAGTCAACTCGAATCTATCTTTTATTCATAAAAATGGGTCTCTATAAATAGAGAAAATACATCAAAGATGTTCATACAAGTAGCTTAACATGTAGAGCATCTAGGGAAACAAAATTTACACTCTAAATTGCATGTGAGAGAGAGGAATATACATTAATAAATGCAACTACAACTATGGACGAAAATTGAGTTTTTTTTTTCTTGATAGTTGTTGGACTGAAAATATTCAAATAAGATCCATTCTCCTTAAATCCGGTCAATGAAGTTCCAAGCTTTGATTAGATGTTTCGCATCAGATTTGATGACCGCATCATACTCCCCCTCTTGAAAATGTTTTGTCCTCAAAACAAATGATGAAACGATGGTGAATCTCCAACTCGCCGTGGGGCACTCTTTGAAGAATCAAGTGGATGACACGATGAACTAAAACTTCATGAGCCTTTAGATCTGATACCAAATGACACAGGCACAAAGCGTTAGGATAGATAAAATGATGGAGAATGGGATTAAGCAACTGGACTAAGGTCAGTATTTACTTAATCATTGGATGATCAATGGAATTGAAGTGAAAAAGATGGAGAATCAACAATTGGACTAAGGTCCCTCTTTGTTGATTCAGTAGAGATGAAGATAGATCGAGAGCTCCACAAAAGGCTATAGCAAGGCCTTTGATACAGTTTGAAAAATTCTAGTTCAAAGGATTCTCACACAATGAACATAGAACTTGAAAAACATCAAGATATCACATCTCAAGATATCTCATCTTGAAAGAGAAAAACTTCTCTAACTTTTACTCAACTAGATTCTATATTTTATTCATATAAATGGGTCTCGGTAAATAGAGAAAATACATTAAAGATGTTCATAAAAGTAGCTTAACATGCAGAGCAACTAGGGAAACAAAATTTAAACTCTAAACTGCATGTAAGAGAGAGAAATAGACATTAATAAATGCAACTACAACTATGGACGAAAATTAAGTTTTTTTTTCTTGATAGTTGTTGGACTGAAAATACTCAAATAATATCCATTCTCCTTAAATCCAGACCATGAAGTTTTAAAAGCTTTGATTAGATATTTCACATCAGATTTGATGACCGCATCAGTTACCCCAAGAAAAAATTTAGCCCTCGACGATCCCAAATATTTAACCCAAACAGTATAACACAATAGCATTCTATTATATGTGTTTTATATAAAATGATATACATTTAGTTAGATCTACTTGTTTATTTCTAGAAATTTTTTATTTTTTATAACTTTAAGACATTAATGTTGTGGAAATTGCAATATTAAAAGATGATGATTCGATCGAGGTCAAAAATTTCCGGTCGCATGATATCTTTGATCTATGTATTTGAACCAATTTGCCTTCTGCCATCCGACATTGAATCACACGTGGAACTGATATTCCAGTACGGTTAGCCTAAAGGGAGTAGTGATTCCTGCTAATTCACCGTTATACATCATCATTCCTAGTTGGCATATACATACAGTTTTCCTAAAAAAGACAAGCACAAATGAAAGATATAAAGGGAGCATGAATCTTGGAGAATATCCTCATTATGAAACCATTATATTTGTTACAGAAACGGCTGTTGCATATTCATAATGTCGTTTTATATCTAAAATAGAATAACGAGAACTATAATCAATACAACAAATTAAGCTTTATAAGTCGGCTCCAAATTTTAAGGATAATAAATATTTAAATAATGAATGCTTTTTAACATCAAATTTGTAATTTCATACCTATATTGACGGTTATACAACATCATACCTAGTTGGCGTATGCATATAGTTTTCTTAAAAAAGACAAGCACGAATGAAAGATATAAAGGGAACATGAATATTGGAGAATATCCACATTATTGAAACCGTTATATTTTTCACAGAAACGGCAGTCAAATCTTCATAATGTCATTTTATATCTAAAATAGAATAACGAGAACCATAATCAATACAACAAATTAAGCTTTAGAAGTCGGCTCCAAATTTTATGGGTACTAAATATTTAAATAATGAGTGCTTTTAAACATCAAATTTTTATTTTCATACCTATATTGACTGTTATATAACATCATACCTAGTTGGCGTATGCATATAGTTTTCTTAAAAAAGACAAGCACGAATGAAAGATATAAAGGGAACATGAATCTTGGAGAATATCCACATTATTGAAACCGTTATATTTTTCACAGAAACGGCAGTCGAATCTTCATAATGTCGTTTTATATCTAAAATAGAATAACGAGAACCATAATCAATACAACAAATTAAGCTTTATAAGTCGGCTCCAAATTTTACGGATACTAAATATTTAAATAACGAATGCTTTTAAACATCAAATTTTTATCTTCATACCTATATTGACCTTTATATAACATCATACCTAGTTGGCATACACATATAGTTTTTTTAAAAAAGACAAGCACAAATGAAATATATAAAGGGAACATGAATCTTGGAGGATATCCACATTATTGAAACCGTTATATTTGTCACAGAAACGGCTGTCGAAACTTCATAATGTCATTTTATATCTAAAATAGAATAACGAGAATCATAATCAATACGATAAAATAAGCTTTATATGTCGGTTCCAAATTTTACGGATACTACATATTTAAATAACGAATGCTTTTAAACATTTCATACCTATATTTTTAGTCATGGATTCTTCAAATGCAAATGTTTTACCTTTTTAACTCCTAGTTCATATAGTAAAACTGCAAAATGAGCAGATATTTTAAAGATTTCTAGATTTTGTTTTTGTTTTTTCCTACAGTTTCTTTGATAAAGAAAAAGTTGATTTCCCCTTAAATATTTTTTATCATTTTTAATAAATAAAATTAGACGGTGCTGTAACTGATAAAGAAACAAACAAAAGGTTCATTGCATCTTCCTCGTGCTTCTTCAATGAATTCCTACACCTAGAAGTAACGTTTCTTTTCTCCTCTTCTATTTATACTCAGAATCCAAAACTAAAAAAGCATCCGTATCATTCTCCTTCTCCTAGCTTTCGCTTCACTTTCATCAAATTTTGGTTTCTCCGCGTCGATCAATTAGGCTTCAGCGCCACAGGTGAAATGAGAAAAAGTCGACTTTGATCCCTAATTTATAGCTTTTCTATATAATTTTGTGTTGCGATTTTGTGGGTTTAGGGTTTATAGTTTAGATCTTGAGTTTTCACTGCTTAATGGGTTTTGTTTAATTTCCGAAGATAACACAATGCTGTTCATCTCAATTAAACTGATACTTAAACCCCAAATTGTAAGATTATTACAAAAATTATGCTGTAAGAATCAATTAATCTCATGTATTTTTGTCTGAAGGGTTCTAGTAGAGACTAAATCGAAGCTATTTTCTGTGAATTAACTGATGTTTTATGGGTTTTAAGAGTTAAAGTTTGTATCTTTGACTATTTTCATTTGTGGGTCTCTCTCTTTGTTTTTGGACTAATGATGAGACTTCTTCTTTGCTATTAGGAATAATGTCCCGTGGAAGAGGAAGACTTCCTTCGATGGGCTTGCAACGAAGTTATGATGTTGAAGGTGCTCTCTCTGTAATTCGAGAAGAAGAAGATGATGATGATCATGGACATGATCTATGGCCACTATCTGAGATTGATACCAAAAAATCGAAATTTCCGTGTTGTTTAGTTTGGACTCCTCTCCCTGTTGTCTCTTGGTTGGCTCCTTTCATTGGTCATATTGGAATTTGTAGAGAAGATGGAGTGATTTTGGACTTTGCTGTATCTAACTTCGTTAATGTCGATGCTTTTATGTTTGGTCCTCCTGCTCGCTATCTCCAGCTCGATCGAGCCAAGGTATCAGTATCTGCTTCTTTATTCAATAAATTATGGTTTAGTTCTGTATCAAAGGTTAGACCTTTTTAGTGATTTTTGAATCTTATTGTGGCAGTGTTGCTTCCCACCACACTTGGCTGGACATACTTGCAAGTATGGATACCAACACACCGAGTTTGGAACATCGCTTACTTGGGATGATTCATTGAGCATGAGTGTTCGAAGCTGTGAGCATAAAACCTACAACATCTTCACCTGTAACTGCCATTCGTTTGTTGCAGACTGTTTGAACCGTCTTTGCTATGACGGCTCAATGGAGTGGAATATGGTGAATGTTGCTATTCTGTTTATGAGGAAAGGGAAATGGGTCAACGCTTCATCCGTGTTCCGTTCATTTCTGCCAGCAATTTCTGTCACGACTTTGGGTGTTTTGCTCGTCGGGTGGCCATTCCTGATCGGTCTCTTCTCGTTCTCATTCCTACTCTATGCTTGGTACATAATTGTTACTTACTGTTTTAAGGACATTCTTTGTTGAAGCTGTAAGAGAGAAATATATAAGTATGCTGTTGTAATCCATCTATCAAAAAAAAAAACCTCATTGTAAAAATTGATCTCTTTTCGTTTTGGCACCCATCTTGCTTTCAACTCTATTAAACCACCCATGTTTTCTTTTCGTTCTATTTATGGTTTTCATCTCTATGCATGTCTCCCGAGTTTGGGCTGTTATTTTTTCGGGATTCTATTATTTGATAAATTCTTTGCATGACGAAAAATAAGACTACTATGGTAATGAAAGGGAAAAAAAAAAGAGAGAATATTGGATTTGTACACTTGTGTTAAAAGAGTTGAAAACCATAAATAAGAAATGTTAAAAATGAAATGTTGCCGGGTCCTGTGGGGTAAAAGCCAGATATGCTGGCCTTAAGAAGAAAACGCTTGACTTTAAAATATAGATTATACTACATAAAGCACATATGCACATTAAAACCGAAAAGAAAAAGAAAAAGAAGAAACACATATGCAGGTAATAAACGATAAATCATATGAAATTGCGAAGTTTGTCATAGCTTTGACCAAAGTGATGTAGGATTGGAATCACTCCAATCTATGATCACTCGATGATCAAAAGTTTCCAAGCCGAATCTTGTGGAAAGTAGAATTGAATATAGTGATGAAGGTAGATAGATTGACTAGCTCAATCAATGGACAAACAAGTTGATTTGCATCACTCAAATCACTTATTATGCAGCTTCAATAGAACTTAATGAATTACTCAATAAGCACTAGAGAATAGACACACAAGAAAATTAACAACTTTAAGAAAATACTTTTCGATTGACTTTTTAATTCGATTAAAAGGGTAATTTGTACAAGAGGCGGAACTGAGCTTATATAGGGCTCTTACAACGGTAACAAAGTTAAACCTAAACAAACGAAATCGCAGAATTTAAATTCAAAGTGCCGTTAGACATTAAAGAGTGAATCAGTCCAAATAAGGCAAGTGCGAGATGTCTTGAGTCTTGAAAGCTTGAGTGCGAATTGATGTGATCGTGGAACTTCCAGGTTCAATGAATGAGTCTTCAAAATGCACAAGAGTGATAAGAAAAAGAGCTTTTACTGATTGATATTCCTTAGCTCCAAATATGATAAGTAATAAGTAATGACTCTCCTCTTGCTCCACGCTTAAAATCAAAACATGTGTCATTTTGGCGGTTCTTGAACAGCTTGTAGTCTTCTTAGGAGTGGAATGTAACATCAAGAAGTCGATCCTCAATTGGTTAAATAGCTTACTTGTTTTGAACCGATCGGTATAAGGCAAAATAGGAGCATATGTACTAACTCCAGATTCAGCTCAGTCTTGATTTTGTTTTCTTTGATCAACACTTTCCATATATGTGTTTTCCTGATGAAAACTCGAGAAGAGGTCGAATGCTCTTGTTTATTTGTCATGAGCTAGCTTCTCTCATTCTTGCTCGTCGTTGGAGGTGGGTATTTGGGTATCTTCAACATTAGATCAGTTTTGATGTGTTCTGAGTTGTTTATTCTCTTTAAAACATGTGACTTGGGTTGTTCTGCAAGCTTATCTCCTTTGCTCGAACAGTTTGAGTGTTGGAACATTATACTCTTCGATTCTCGTCTTCGAGTAGGCATGCTTCGTCATCGAGTGGTTTTGCTTGGGGTTTTATGATTCCTCCTGAACCATTAGTCTTATTAGGATTGATTTGTTGACATATAATCAATCTTAGGCCTTGTGCTTGATCAGAACTTCGGTTGGGCAAGAATTCTTCATGTTGGTTCGGCATGGTTGACTTGAGATTCGAACCTGCTGGTCTAGTTTTCTCCTGGTCTGATGTGGTTCTGATGTTCACATTATACCCTCCTTCTTGAAAACGTTTTGACATCAAAACTGTACAATCTGCACCAGGAGAAAGAAAGTAAGCTTTCATGCGCTTTTGGGAGTTCAGAGTCTTACCTTGATATGGTGGAGATTTGTTGATGTGCGGTGTTTTTGGTGGCTCTCCTTTGAGCAGGAAAGATTGGACCGCTCCTCGGGTTTGATCATGTCCAAGAATTGGGGGTGTCGCTTGCTCAGCTATTTCTCGGATTTAAGCAGGAACTATGTCTGGGGGCTCCTCTTTTGTACTTGCAATGTCGTCAACACTTTTGGCAAATAATAAGTGTGTTATCACATTCATGGAATCACTATAAGTAAGTGAACATGTTTAAGTTTGGGCAAATTCACTTGCTAAACATGTTCACTTGCTTGAGGAGTAGTAAATTTTTGTTAATGTTTTACTTGTGTAATAAGACAAGTATTTTGAACCATATGTTCCTTTGTAGCACCAGAATTATTTTTCAAACTCTTCTAGACTGAAAATGTTCATTATTACACTTTTAGAATCATTAGAAATGATTCGAGTTAGGGTGTTACTTACCTGGTCCAGATATTTTGTGAGTTTGTCTTCCGTGAGCAACAACACAGTTTATTGAATGATTGATTGGTCCAATGGCTCTTCTTGGATCAAGACATTGTTGGTGACCACATTTTCCTCTCTAGAGATTAACATATACAATGAGAGCCAGTTATTTGCCCCTGTGGAGTTTTGATGTCTCGAGTTTTAACCCGATTAACTAAACCGCAAGTGCACGGTTAAATGCGTGGTAGTAAATATGAGATCGAATCCACAAGGACTAGAGTGCATTGTAAATCTATGGGGGGGGGGGTTTGTATGTCACGATTAAAACCGAATAAAAGCAGTGATTAAATGTGATGTAAACAATAAAGAGAAAGAGTTGGGTTTGGAAAATTGCGAGGATTCAATGATAGATAGAAATCTAACCGGACTAGAGATTTATATGTAAGTTCTAGAACTCAAAACACAACTAACAAATTATCTTCTTCTGCAGTGCTATTCATCTTAACATAGAGATCTTATTAAGCCTAATGAGATTCTATACTAGCATTACTAACGAGTTTGATAAGTTCACTTAGTTATCCAACCTCAACTTCCGTTAGCTAACAATAACTAAGCCTATAAACTATTGATTCCGATAACCTAACCAACTTTCGTTGTATCAGAGATACCTATATATCAGTTGCTAGATTCGTCAACCTAACAAAAGTATTGAGATCATAATTATAGAAAACTTTAACAAATAAACCCTAATCTATAACAACTCCTAATAAATCATCAAAATTTCTTTGAATAGATCCCTACACCCAACAGTGAGATTACTCAGACATGATAATAGAGAACATGATGAATAGATTTATGGGCCATTGTCTAAAATGGACCCTTTCATAAATTTATTTCCAAACAAGATCTTCTGGGAAGAATTTTTTTCAACTAGAGGGGGCTTTGTTTGAAAATAAATTTTTAAAATAGCCCATTTTGGGTATTTTCTCTAGATTTATTGATTGCATAAAACAAAATCCAAAGTAAAAAGGTAAATAGGGTTCAAAAATCAACTTGAAATAGTAGATCTATCTCCCAAAAAAACAATGAAAACTAAGGACGAAAATATCTCTAAGAACAACTTCTTACTGCTCTAAACACGAGCAGAACATATATATAGTAAAACACTAGGTTTAAAGTCGGGGAAATAAAGATATGGAAAATATTCGCGTCACGGATCGATCTCTGCTTCAAAACGTGCTACTTCATTAATTCTTCAATCTGGTCGATCTTCCTTGGGTCTGGTCGATCCAAATGCATCTCCAGTTGATACTTGAAGTGTATAAACTTCCAAAGCAGCTCCAAATACTCCATTTAGCTCCCATAGCTTGTAAACCTGAGAAAATACTAAAAAGACACAAAACCTAATCCTAAACTCGATAAGGACTTAAAACACATATGAAATCAAATGTATAAAACCCTAAAAACACGACACATAAAGTTTGCTCAGCCCATAACTCATTGTTTCAGGATGGTTCATCATCTTCATATACCATTGTTGTTGGTTCTGATTATGATTCTGAGTTTGCTCCGCCGCATAACTCATTTTTTAAGGATGGTTCATCATCTTCACATACCATTGTTGTTGGTTCTGATTTGGGAATTTAGAAAAACCTGCATTGGTGTAGTAAGCATCAATTTAATTGATATTCCATCACATATCAGTTACTAAAATTTGAACCATGATATATATTAAAATAAATTGATATATTACATTGTATTTGATACAATTAATGATAACGTACTATCACTAGTTATGACAACGTATATATATGTTAATAGAAACAAACTTTGCAAAGGCCAGAGTAGATAGATGAATGTCTGTCTGAGACAAAAGTGAGATTGGGAGCATCTGGAATTATCTCCTTCAATTTCATGAAGAACCACTCTCATGCTTGGTCATTTTCTCCATCTACAATACCAAATGACAACGGAAAATTTGGAAGTTAGCATCTTGGGCACTTGCCGTGAGAATACATCCATCGTAGTTTCCTCTTAGTTGTGCTCCGTCAATTATGATTACATTTCTCATGTACTTGAACCATTGATCAAGGCTGCGCATGACAATAATATGTACTTGAAACGGTGGTTGCCCAACGTTTCTATTGAGGTCTGTAAGTCTATGATTGTTCTAGGATTTGATGTGGTTAAGGCGTGGAGAAACGATGGCAGTAGAGAGAAGCTACCATCGGCTGGTCCTCGAGCTTTGTCGATTGCAATACCCATAGCTCGCTATACTTTCCAATATGAGAATTAATGTTATGGTCCTCCAAACATATCCTTTGAACCTCCACGGGTCTTGGTCCTTTAATAGCTCCTATGAACCTTGACTTCATAAATTCACCAACTACTTTAGATGATGCTTGTTTTTGGTACTGACTACGGGCCTCCACACTGCAGTTGTGCTTGACGGATTTGGTAGTTGTCAGAGTCTTCAAGCTTAACAAAGTACATGCGTCATGGGCAATCATTGGAGATGCAGTTAAGGATAACCATTTTGCGGTCTCAATGAGTGTGAAGGAAATGGAACTTTCGCCGAAATGCATGTATGGCCATCTTTAACTTAAAGTCCTTTTTGCTCTTATAAAGACGACCCATAAATATATCGCCACCTTCATAGGTAGCATCGTCGACGGCCTTGTCGAATACTGTAGCTCCTACATATATATATATATATATATATATTGGTAGACTGAATCAAAAATCTTTGTTCTATAATACTTGCAACCTACCAGTAACATTATAATATCACATATCAATACATAAAAAGTTATAAATTTACGTTACACGATCTATGTCGGCATAGCTTTGGGTAAGCAATATTAGCAAAGATAAGTTAGAAACACCTACCCTCATTGATATGGTTGTCTAACACCGGAACAGCGTCTCTCTCGAAAACTCCCATTGGAAAAGTCAACACCAAAGAAGGTGTTGTCGGAAGAAGACTCTTTTGATGAGGTAGAACCTACCACTAGGTCAGCGATTTGATCGCTCATTAAACCAACTATTTTCTTCTCCCACGGGTAGTGCTTCTGTGGTTGCATCGTCTTCTGTGTCAGAATCAGAACTTGGAGGCTCAACAAGGATGTAACCGTTGTCAACTTTGGCATTTTCCTTCACCCGGATTGCCCACCTTGTGGTTATCCGACTGATAGAAGAACCGACAGTTCCATATGACTGATTGTTGGCAAAAACCTTCTTTGTGACATAGAGGGTCAAGTTATCAACATCAAGCCTGATGGCAAGAAAAAGGTCCATATCGCGGTCTGTTTTGATTGACTCCGGTTTGACGGTCCTGTCATTAACTTTAAGCAAGGTCGGTGATGTTATTTTCTTCCTTCAAGATAGCTTCGACAGAGTCAATCCCGTCACCTTCTTAAAGTCTTATTTTTCGTGGCAGTTCATTAGATTCATGGACAAACCTTCACCTATCCATTGATTCTTGTCTCCAGTGACCATACTCCACGTTTATAAGCCTTAGATGCAATTCTTGTTTGATAACAATGGTAGCTTCGTAATTTTTCAAAATATCACGTTGAGTTATGAACTCGTAGAAAGCAGTAAATGAAGAAGAATGTTGTGAAAGAATGTTTCACCACAAACGGAATTCGAGCGCAGTCGTAAATGCTAGAGTATGGGTTTGTTTCGGAAGTAAAAGCGATTCAAAGAGTAAATGCAAGATTGTTAGATTTTTTTTAAGAAACTTGAGTTAATGACGTAAATGAGGTTGTATATATAGGCTGGAGAGTAGAGATATCAGCAAAGAAGAGAGATCTTATAAAATATAGTAAGGTTACGTGGAAGTAGAAGACGCTGCCACGTGTCCCTCCAAAAACTTAACATATTTTCTCATTTTCTAATTTATTTCTTTTAGATTTTTTTTTTCTAACCAAAAACATTTAATCAAATATAAATTAAAAAATACTTCAAAAAAAAACTTCAAAAATCAAATCACAAAATAATATTAAAAATATATTTTCCAATCAAATACTTTAAAGTATTTGGACATATACTTTAAAACAAATCAACAAACTAACACAACAAATCTAATATAAATTAAAAATGCTTCAAAAATGCTTAAAAAATCAAGCCACAAAATCTCACTCTCTCATAATCTCAACAAAATAATTTTAAACTTGTGGAGTTACCAAACATTGCCACATGTCTCTCCAAAAACATAACACATTTTCTCTTTTCTCATTTCCATCTTTTTGATTCTTTTTGAATCATGGTCTACTTTTTTGAGAAACAAAATTGATATTTTCCAAAGAATTAGCCAGCATACTAATTAATGAGAACTAAGACTAATAGTCAAAGATAATTAAGACTAAAAATTAAAAGCAACATTTATTTTATACTTATATATAAATAAAAACTGCAACTACAGCATCAATGCAATAGTAGTTTCAAAAATAAAATAAAAACATAGTCCAAAAAGAAATAATTTCATCACTAACCGGAAACATGAATCATCTCCAACTTAAAATCAAAAGATATATAGATACGTATAGAAAACAACATTAAGTACAATGAATATATACTTCAAACACATGACAACAACTTCAAATATTTGATCAACTTCAACATCACATTTCATGACATTGATGAGCAAACATCATGTACGTTCATCGATGGTTTATTAAACTTCATTCACACAAGGATATTCCCAACTTAAGAATACCACACACATATACTCGAAGTGTTTTTTGAAATTGAAGATCTCAACTTAAATGCCTCAAACACCAGCAACAAAAGAAGAAGAAAAAGCTGATTGATCAATATGTTTGCTATAAAATAACACTTACTTTGCAGCAATAAATTTCATCACAAATATAGGTTACACTATAATTATTTTGATACTTATATCAATTTTCGAGTAATAATAATGAAAGGACCGCACTCTTTTTTTTTTGCACATTGAAATAATGAACTAATGCTCATACATTAAACATTCAAAACCATACAACAACCAATTACACAAACAACGACGAAGGTCAACAGTTGTACCGGTTCTAGCAATTCTACGAAAGCTACAAAAAACCACAAAACTACCAGGTTCTAATCATCCCTTCCTCACTGCCTCGATTCCACGATCACGCCTTATCTTTACCTGCATCGACAAAAGTAATGCATCAACATTTGGTAAACCAAACGCTGTGTGAGATTGATCCTCCCAACAACATATTATATGAAAGCCACAAGCAATTTCAAACAATCACAACAACAAGCAATCAAACACATCACGCATTAATTTCTACTCGATCAAATTCAAGCATTAAAATAATCCACGACCACAACCTTATCAATTCCTAACCATCAACCAATGAAAAGGCAATCAATAGCATCTATGACTAACCACTTAGCAATTCACAACAAGAAAAGCTAAAACACAAGCCATAGAACAACATGATCGATCGACCAACCTATCGACCACCCCGTCGATACCCCCTATCGACCACACCTGGTCGATACACACTATCGACCACACCTAGTCGATAGCCATCTTAAATTCCACCCGAAGAATTCATCGATATACCTATCGATCGACCCGGTCGATACACCCTATCGACCACGCTCTATCGACCACACCTGGTGGATAAGCACTAGGAAAAATGTCCACCAGGATTTATCGACCTCACTCTAACGACTTGCCCTAGTCGATACACCCTATCAACCTCACTCTATCGACCTGCCCTAGTCGATACACCCTATCAACCTTGCTCTATCGACCACACCTGGTCGATAGGCACCCGATTTTCCTAAATTTCACAACTTAGCCTTAACACAAAGCTAAGGTCAAACCTCTAAACCACAACCAAAACACATATCAAGTAAGGCAATACCACATACCAAGCAACAAGGGAAAACACTCCCAACAATCCATGGAATCACCAAGAAACCACAACACACACAAATCCACCAAGCAAACACATGAACACAAATCAAGCTTTCAAGGCAAAACAACAACAAATCCATGGTTCTCTAACCACCACAAGCTTAGAAAACTCTAGCTAAAGCTCCACACATGACCACAAGGCTTCTAACCATCCTAGCAACCCCACAATTCTTAACAAAATCCCACAAGCCCCCAATCAAGGCCTAATGTTAACCCTTGGTCACAACTCACCTTAGAATGGATGGATATATGCTTAGATGAACTCCCCAAGCTCAAGAAAATCTCTCATTCTCCTCCAAGCCCCACGCCCAAACCTTAGCTCTAACCCACTCATTTTCCAAGCTCCACAAGCTTCACACACCCTTGATCTCGCAAGATCCAAGCTTCTCACAAGCTCACCAAGCCTTTCTCTTCTTCTTCTCTCTTGTTTCTCTAAGTTCACAAGCTCATGAACTCTCTCTCTTCCACAACCAAGAAAAGTGGCGACAAGGAGAAGAAAAAGAAGAGGAAGAAGCCAAAATGACTTATGCGACATGATTGAGAAAAACCCCACAACTTTTGAAACGATTTATGACACCCCCAGAACAAATCTAAATTAATTATTTCAACCCCATAATTAATTTCTCTAGACTTGTCTAAGGTTCATAAACTTGAAAAAACTTCCAAATTAATTAAATTAATTAATTTCTGGAACACGACACGCTCTGAACTTCCCGAGCCAATCCATGCCCAAAATGACATCGTACAGCTCCATGGAGCAGATAATCAAATCGGCTGGGATAGACTCTCCCGCTACCTGAACATCCACATCTCTAACCCGACCGCAAATCATCAGGAGCTTCCGTCCGACAACCTCCACGAAACCCAAACTCACACCAGGCTCGCTTCGAATATTAGCCTTCTTGGCCAATTCCGGAGTAACGAAGCAATGAAATATCAAACAACACATGACACTCAACACCCCCAACACACAAGAACCTTAACACCCCAACAAGAAACCAAATTCCCCAACACATAATGAAACTTAGATGAATCTAAGAAAATACTTAGAGGCCTGGAACTCGGTTCTCCAGACTCGACGTTGGAATACACTCGAAGCGCTGCTGCCACCAGCCTAATGGGCTGCACCACTGTGCCCTCATTCTACCGCAGCTTAGGACACTGAGGTCTAATATGCCCCGTCTCCTTGCTGTGAAAGCACACTCGAGAATCCACTAGTACCTCGCCCTTCTTAGGACAGCTCGCCACTCTGTGATCCATGTTCCCACACCCGAAGCAACCCTGACCACCCCGACTGCCTCTCGAAGTGCCATCTCACTTCCGCTTCTGTCTTTGCATCGGGTTACCACCTCTGCTCGGACCAGACTGCTGCTGCACTGATTTCGCCTGAAAACTCAGTGTAACGACTACCACCTTGTCTTTCAGACCCTCCTCATGTAATGTCGCAGTCTTAACGAACTCATTAACCATGGAAAAAGCCCTAACCATGCAACGGTTCCGCAAGTCAACCCTAAAACCCATCAAGAATCTTTACACATGAGCCGATTCATTCTCAACAGCCTGTCTAACATAAGACCTGAGCCAGTTGAACTCCACCTCATACTCGCGTACCGACCGATCCCCCTGTGTCAATCTCGTAAGCCTCAACTCTAACCGGTTGAACGCCTCCTGATGGAAATACTTGGAGTTAAACTCCTCTACAAAATCTGCCCAAACCATCTCGGCCTGAACTCTCCGGACTGCCACACCCCTCCACCAGAGATGCGCATCACCCTCTAGATAATGGATCGCAATGTCTTGGTATCCCACGGGACACCTACTCGAGAGGAAATTCCTCTCTACCCTCCTCAACCACGCATCAGTATTAGCACCTCTAGGGAAACATCCTATGTCTATCCTCTGTATCTGCTCTATCATCATGAGGTAGGATGGGAGCTCCTCAATAACTGTAGCTGCAACCTGAGGCTGAATCTCAATAACCACTGGTGGTACCAAAGGAGCCTGAGCTGGTACCATCTCCAATAACCGCTCTAACAACACTGTCAACAGATCAGCAAGAGGATCATCTTCGGCCTGAGCATCACCCCTGCTAAACCCGCAGCTCCTGCTGCTATACCCGCAGCACTCCCTAGAACACCAGCCACACCGATACTCACACCGGCCATACCCTTAGACCCAACCTGACTCGCATGCGACTCATCGACCCGCTCCTCCACAACACAACCATGACCTCTACCCCGGCCACAGCCTCCACCACACCCTTTAGCCATCCACACTTCAAAGAACAGGGGCTAAGAAACGCTAAAACACAATCATCACAATAAAGATACTAAACATGGAATTTCACAAGGCTCGAAGAGGATGATTCTATGACCCCAAACAACACATAAGCTATCCTAGAACCGTATGGGCTCTGATACCAAAATGAAATGACCACACTCTTTTTTTTCGCATATGGAAATAATGAACTAATGCCCATACATTAAACATTCAAAACTATACAACAACCAATTACACAAACGACCACGAAGGTCAACAGTTCTACTGGTTCTAGCAATCCTACGAAAGCTACAAAAAAACCACAAAACTACCGGGTCCTAATCATCTCTTCCTCACAGCCTCGATTATACGATCACGCCTTATCTTTACTTGCATCGACAAAAGTAATGCATCAACAGTTGATAAACAAAATGCTGAGTGAGATTGATCATCCCAACAACAGGTTATATGAAAGCCACACGCAATTTCAAACAACCACAACAACAAGAAATCAAACACACCATGCATTAATTTCTACTCAATCAAATTCACGCATGAAAATAATCCACGACCACAACCTTATCAATTCCTAATCATCAACCCATGAAAAAGCAATCAATAGCATCTATGACTGACCACTTAGCAATTCACAACAAGAAAAGCTAAAACACAAGCGACAGAACAACAGGATCGATCGACCAACCTATCGACCAACACCGTCGATACCCCCTCTCGATCACACCTGGTCGATACACACTATCGACCACACTTAGTCGATAGCAATCCTAAAATCCACCTGAAGAATTCATCGACATACCTATCGATCAACCCGATTGATACACCTTATCAGTCACGCTCTATTGACCACACCTAGTCGATAGCCATCCTAAAATCCATCTGAAGAATTCATCGACATACCTATCGATCGACCCGATCGATACACCCTATAGACCACGTTCTATCGACCACATCTGGTCGATAAGCACTAGGAAAAATGTCCAACAGGATTTATTGATCTGGCTCTATCGATCTGCCCTAGTCGATACACCCTATCGACCACACCTGGTCGATAGGCACCCGATTTTCCTAAACTTCACAACTTAGCCTTGACACAACCCTAAGGCCAAAGCTCTAAACCACAACCAAAACACAAATCAAGCAAGGCAATATCACACACCAAGCAACAAGGAAAAATACTCCCACCAAGCCATGGAATCACCAGGAAACTACAACACACACAAAACCACCAAGAAAGCACATGAACACAAATCAAGTTTTCAAGGCAAAACAACAACAAATCCATGGTTCTCTAACCACCACAAGCTTAGCAAACTCTAGCTAAAGCTCCACACATGACCAGAAGGCTTCTAAGCATCCTAGCAACCCCATAATGCTTAACAAAATCCCACAAGCCCCCAATCAAGGCCTAATGTTAACCCTTGGTCACAACTCACCTTAGAATGGATGGATATATGCTTAGATGGACTCCTTAAGCTCAAGAAGATCTCTCCTTCTCTTCCAAGCCCCACGCCAAACGTTAGCTCCAACCCACTTCATTTTCATAAGCTTCACACACCCTTGATCTCGCAAGATCCAAGCTTCTCTCAAGCTCACCAAGCCTTTCTCTTCTTCTTCTCTCTTCTTTCTCTAAGTTCACAAGCTCAAGAACTCTCTCTCTCTCTCCCACAACCAAGAAAAGTGGCGACAAGGAGAAGAAAAAGAAGAGGAAAAAGCCAAAATGACTTTTGCCACTTGATGGAGAAAAACTTCATAACTTTTGAAACGATTTATGACACCCCCGAAACAAATCTAAATTAATTATTTCAACCCCATAATTAATTTCTCTAGACATGCCTAAGATTCATAAACTCGAAAGAACTTCTAAATTAATTAAATTAATTAATTTCCAGAACACGGACGTTACAAATAATATGTTTTAAACAAACAACTATAAAAATTCTAATAATGTGTGATTTGAAATACCAAATTAATGACAAATGTGTAAAACTTTTTAATTTTTTAGAGAAAATATTATTAAAATAAGGACTATTGTCTTAAATGGACTCTTTCAGAAATGGATCCTTTTCGGGTATTTTCTCTTAAAATAATTGGACTACAAAAAAAAAGATTAATTAAAATAATAATAATAAATTAAATCATACTAAAACAATTAACATAAACATGAAAATGCAACAATAAAAACAATATATATATCAAACCCGCTCAACGCGTTGGATTTATCATGGTATCACGATATGATATGATGCAGCAAAATAACATCATTAGGTGCAATAAATGCGCCCACTGTTTGATTTGACATGGAAGCTGTTATTCTCGGCGCTCGGTGTTAGATACATGGACCCATCAGCTGAAGATCTTCGCAGAAATAAGGACCCGCAAGAAGATTCAACTGGACACAAATGGTGGAACGTGTGCGCCACTTTTCCCGCGGATGATTTGGTGGTACACGCGCTGCTTATCCGCGAAAGTTTTGAGGGGCATTTTTGGGATAACATGTTTCGCGTCTGACATCCCTATCTCTTGCCATGCAAACTCGAAAATCTCTTTGCTATTTCCTTGATTCCTTTTCAATATTTTGATATATCACTAATTGACTCTTTATTAATTATATAGTCTGAATAATTTGGTTTTCAATATTACTGAATTGTGATACTCTTGTTTTTATTATTTATCATTTGAGAATTTAATATGTGTTTATTTGTACCACATATATGAATTCTTTTATTTTATTTAATATATTTTTATTTTTTCAAAAAATATGTTTTAATACTATTTTAAAAGCATTCCAGCGCATGAATGGTACCAACTGCTATGACTCTTGTTATCGTACCAACCGCTATCAATGTGCTCATGGCACCAATGGGCAACGGTTATGGCAGAATGCCTCAGTGTTCAATTATCCTCAACTAACCTCTGAGTTGGAGTGCATAGTCCTTTTCATACCATCGACTGAAATAGGTTTAATTCTCTTGCTAGTAAAATTTCCTTTCTAGTGGTGATCAAGGAGTTTATATTCCACTTATGATTCATATTTGTGTGTGTGATCAACATTGTTGAACCGTATGCTCAAACAATAAGAATTAGTGTTTTCAAATATTAAATTGGAGTAAATAGACATTTTTATTGATGTCGTGAAGAACAAGTAACAAGAGATTTTGGGTTTATGAGCAAAGAAGACAAAAGCTATTCGAGATCTAAAACTTAAGTCTTCTTAGCGATTAGTGGATGATGTTCAATGTCACGGGGGCTCTTCTTTTATAGAGATTCTAGGACGGCTTAAGTCGGTGTTGGGCCTTGAACGGGCTTTTCTATTTCTATTTGTTCTTTCCTTTTTCGATTAGGATTTTCTTTTCTCTTAGGTCGGCTTCTATTCGCTTAAGTTGGCGAGACAATCTTGAGGGGCCAACGATTGATTGGGCTTAGGATGAATAGATTTAGATTTGGGTCGGGTTTATGGTAGGATGCTAAACCCGGTACTAACAAACATTCATGTATTTTAAATTGTAATTAACTGTCTTTTAATTCTCTTTAATTGACCTATAATCTCTTCAAACCAAGGATCAAGACATAATGATTTTCTTGCAAGGAATTTTCTCTCCAATAACGACAAAGAACTTAACATTCCAATTATGGGCCAAGTCTGTATTTATAACAAGATCCATGTATTCGAAATCATAATCAATATCGTTAGCAATATGTTTTGTTCGAATCTGTTTTGAGGATGGATTTTATTGTCTGAATCAAAATTAAAATCACCAAGGCTTGGTTGAAAAGATGGTAAACTATGGTGAGCAAACACAAGATACAACACAACACAAGATGCAACTAGTTTAGTTTGCAAGATCATTTCAACATCTTGGTTTGACACTAGCTCATTTACCAATAGAACAACTGCCATTTTGGAGAAGGAGACTATGGATTTTTAAATCAACATTAACTAAGCGAATATACGTGACACGGTTAACAAGATTTACCATAAAAAAGCCATTCATCAAGCCAACCAAATGTTTTATAACCATTGCAAATAAAATGTCTAAACCTCAACTTCACTAGCTCTTTTCTGAAAAATCACATCTCCAGTCGTAAGGACATATACCTTTTGTTAGTTTTAAAAGATCCCCATAATTGATGATAGGGTTCAAGAACCACATCGACGACAATCAAACCGAACCAAGATACCAAACCGAAAGTATGTCGAGTAAGGACATGTTATTCTTTTAATTAAGTATTTGTTTCAGTTAGACAAAACAAGACTGAGACCAATATTTGTCTTCTAACGAAGACAGAATAGGCTGCACATATGAGTGACTATCATCTAATCAGTCTTTGTAATGTCGTCTATAAGATAATTTCAAAGATGATCACTTCTCGACTCAAGAATGTGACTCCGTTAATACTATCAGATCAACAATCGGCTTTTATCCCTGGAAGACAAATAACAGATAATGTGCTGGTTTCCCATGAGCTCTTACATTCATTGAAATCAAGAAAACGACAATCTCAAACCTATATGGCGATCAAAACAGATATCAGTAAAGCATATGACCGAGTGGAATGGAATTTTCTGGAGCAAGCATTGGTTCAGTTTGGTTTCAATGGTACCTGGATCAATTGGGTTATGTCTTGTGTACGTTCAGTCACATATTCAGTACTAATTAATGGTAGTCTATATAGAAACATTATTCCCCAGCGAGGGATTAGACAAGGAGATCCATTATCTCCATTTCTATTTCTTTCTTTTTTTTTGCGCGGAAGTGCTTACACAACGACTACAACGCGAGGAGTCAAAGAAAAATATCAGAGGATTATTTATCAGTAACTTCGGTCCACGCGTTAGCCATCTCTTATTTGCAGATGATTCTCTCTTCTTTTGCCAAGCAAATAGAAGAAACAGTATGGCTTTAGCGAAGGTTTTCTCTGAATATGGTGATCTATCAGGGAAAATTGTCAATCTCAATAAATCTTCCATCACATTTGGGTCCCGAGTTTCAGAAGAAAAAAAATTGTAGGTCACAAGAAATATTCCGATTCAACAAACAGGCGGTTGTGGTAAATATCTCGGGTTACCAGAAGAGTTTTTGAGGAACAAAAGGGAAATGTTTGAATTCATAGTGAAACAAGTCAAAGAATGAACATCAGGTTGGCATCATAAATTCTTATCCGAAGGCGGCAAATAAGTTCTTCTTAAGGCAGTTGCATTGACAATGCCTACTTATGCTATGAGTTGTTTTAAGTTACCCATTTCCATTTGTGAGGATATTGACTATACTTTATCAAAATTCTGGTGGAGATCGGATAATGGTAAAAGGAAGATGTCTTGGGTGGCCTGGAAGAAACTAAGCTTACCCAAGAGAGAAGGTGGTCTTGGCTTTAAGGATATTGAGAAGTTTAATACCGCCCTATTAGCTAAGGAAGCTTGGCGCATTATGACAAATCCATCAAGTTTACTTACCCGCATTATGGAAGCTAGATATTTTCCCGAATCCACAATCTAAGAAGCAAAGCTATCACGAAAATGTTCTCAGGGAGGGAGTCAATTCTCAATGGTCGTGATCTGCTCCTTCAGGGATTACGTTATCAAATAGGAGATGGAAAATCAATAAATCCTTTCAAGACTTTATGGATTCCTTCACATCCTCCACGTCCTGCTTCTTGCATCATTTATGATTCCTTCTCAACAAGTGAAGTTATATGTCTATAGGACTTTTGGCAGCCACGGTGTAAACAATGGGACGAGGTTAAATTACAATAGTATTTTACTCTTGATGATGCAACCCAAGCTCGAAAAATCTAGATTCCTCATCATTCAAGTAACGATAAAATCATTTGGCATTATACTAAGAGTGGAGAGTATTCACTCAAATCTGGTTATTGGTTATCTACTCATCTTCCGAGTAATAATTTCTCGCCTCCACCGCCACCGGGTAATACGGATCTGAAGACAAAATTTTGGAAATCAGCATTACCGCCAAAGTTGAAACATTTCTATTGGAGAGTTTTGTCGCAAGCTTTGAGTACAGGTTTGGAATTAACTAGACGTGGAATTCCCATAGATGCAACCTGTCAACATTGCCACCAAGATGTTGAGACGATCAATCATCTGTTGTTTCAATGCCCTTACGCAACTTTGGCTTGGCAAAATCCTAAAGTGGACATGTTCATCAATCATTATTTATCCAGTTCACTTGAAGAAAACATTCGGGCTATGGTTCTTCAATTTTCGTCTAGCTCCTCAAGCAATAATCATCATTTCCCATTTTGGATTGGTTGGCAACTCTGGAAATCTAGAAATGATTTGATCTTCAACAAAGTTTCTCATGATGTCAACTCAGTAATCATAAAGGCGGAAGATAATCTCGTTGAATGGATATCCGCTACTACATCAACACATCAAACTTCACCTAATTTCTCAAATCAGCCTCAACAAGTTTATTGGCAAAGACTTCTTCCGGGCTTTCTAAAATGCAACTTTGACCCAAGCTATGTACACAACAATAGTCATATTGGAGTTGGATGGATTCTTCGAGATGAAAATGGTGTTTACAAACTTTCAAGTTCAAGTCCTCTTGAAGCTGAAGGAATGACCCTTCTGCATGCAACGCAAACCCTATGGTGTAGAGGTTTTCGTAATGTGATTATGGAAACTGATTGCCAAAAGCTACACAAACTTCTCCATAACCAATGCAAAAACGTATCTGTGGAGTCCTTAATCATTGATATCCATAGTTGGGTGGATCGATTTGCTAATATATCGTTCACATTGGTTCCGCGTGAGTGTAATCAAGTAGCCGATAAATTGGCAAAATGAACACTTATTCAAAGTGTTATTTCTCAAATTTATTTTTATACATCTCTTTCTATAAGTTCTTTTATACTCCAAGATTATGTAAACAATACTTCTTAATAAAAAAAACGTTTTAAAAAAAAAAGAGAGAGAGAGTGACAAAAAATAAATAAAAGATAAAGAAGAGTGAGTCTCCCTTGGGTTTAGGGAACCAGCTTCCACTTTCCCTTATTCATGTTTTGTAGGAGTTGCATCTCCACTTTCCCTCATTCCTGTTTTGTAGGAGTTATATCTCCATTATTCTGTTTCAGTACTTCTATTTAAGAAATGAAAAACCAAAAAGAGGCGATATGAATTGCCCAAACACTGAGTCTTATTGTCTTTTACCGTTGTTGATACTGAAGTTGTGATTCGACGAGATCACAGCTAACAATTGAAAAAAAAATAAAAAAAAATTGAATCTATGCTTGATTTCAGTATGGCAAGAGGTTCTTTCACCGGATTCGATGGCTCAGATGGCGGAGGATGAAGTCGGAAAACTTTTGAGTTCTCATCATATACATGTTCTGTTGATGGCACGTGTCTTTGAGTGGTTATCCTTACCCTTTCTTCTTCTTTAAGCGACGCAAATATTGAGGCTATTGTTGGGCCTTTTCCAATTTTCAGTAATTTGCGTATGTATGTTTGGCTTTGTTAGCCCTGTATGATATGATTTTAATGACTAAAGTTTAGACTTGTGAAAAAAAAAGAAAAGAAAGGGACTTAGCAGCCAAACCTTTACAATTTCGCATGAACGAAATCATTGATGAATCCAAAACGTTTTTATTTTATAACACTAAAGTATTTCGGAATCTAAGTATATTTATTTGTTTATTCACAAAGTTATTTTAATTTTGTTTCTCATTACCTTTCCTTTCGTATAGAAGGGATATATATACATGTACCAGTAATGTTAAAAGTGATAGTAGCAATTAGCAAAAGTAAAATAGAACCCAAAATGTATAGTGTTCTCTTCTTGCTATAATTTTGTTGTGAAGAAAAATAAACATCATAGAAGTTTCAAAATCTAACCAAACCAAACCAGACCAGACCAACACCAGTCACGGATTAGTTGCAAGCTGCCAAATCTTGACCATCCCATCATCACTGGCCGATGCAAGCAATCGGTTCCCCTCCTGTTTCAGGTTACAACCGCAAGCTCAGAATCATAGATTCTATGAAATACAAATTTCTAGTAAAAATTTTCCATAACCAAATGTGTCTATTATGTACCCGAACCAAAGTAAGTCGAGCAACTAATAACATCATCTCTGATCTTATAACCATGCCTCAGTATTATGTTCTATCTTCTAGGTCACATTTATACGATGTATAACATTATCGCAACTATATATAAATTCTAAAGTATGAGGTTGTATGCATTTGTGTATTACTTCATAAGAAAAATGGAACTTACACCGGGTGACCATTGGACAGAGTTTATATCCATTTCATGTGCTTTTTTCTTCGTCAGCAAAAGACTATATGAAGGTCCATCGACCTGGAACACAAACAAACATCTTTGATTTACAAGAAGAAGAAGAAAATATGTTTAATTGTACAGTGGAAAACCACTGCTAGACGAGAAAAATCAGAGCCTGCGAAAGTTGGACGTATATATATATTGAAAGATGCAGCCAAATTCTACTCAAGACCACATTGAGATACAAAGGATATCTGTTTTGAAGTGAAACAAAAGATGAAATTCTCTTACAGAGTCATGTTGGCTGTCCACAAACAACCGTATAGCATCATCCCCTGCTCCACTGGCAATAATGTCATCCCTATCAAAATTTTAGAAAGAAAAAGATATGAAACAAAACTTAACAGAAAATCCAGAAGATATATATAACAAATTTCAGAGATTTCAAACTCCACAAGGTGTAATAAAAGAACGTAGGCGAAGTAGCCAATATAGCTAATAAAAATTGTTTGAAAATCACTAATCAGATGACCAGGAGTGCAATTATCAGGTACAACAACGAATTTTACTTTTTGGCTTGCAGAGTTAAATTACCTTGACCAGTGAGCTGAGTATATGGTACGGTCATGATAACCAGAGAGTGTACAAAGATGAGTCCTGCAAAATGCGAGACAAGATAGGCATTCAGTTAGTAGAAGTTGGGCGGAGAGATGTTTTGAGAAGTTACAGAATTTTTATAGGCTGCATATTATGTTAAGCTCTGAACTGTATGAGAATGAACAAACTCGAATGCATGTAAGCCATTATATTCTCACCAAGGTGCATATCCTTCACCAGAATGCATCCCGGCAATATCTGCCGCCCATATCTTCAAGGTTAGATCATCACTGAAAGTACGACATTATTGCCAGTGGAGTGGCAAGCCTGATATTGTTAGAACAGTAACCTAGAGACAGATTAGCTTTTGCTTTCAAAGGAGAAGATTCACCAACCTACAAGTGACCATCTTGTCCCCTGAAGCGTTAAACGAGATGGACCAAACAGTAGAGGAGTGGCCGCTGTGTGACGAATAAAGGCACATTAAGAGCTAAGATCTACTACTACAAAAACTAAGAGCCTGCCTCTTAAGAAAAAAAAATTTGAAGGCATATAAAGAAGAACATGAAAGTAGAGGATTTACTTGTTAGATACATCTAAGGTTTGGGCACATTGATAATCACCATCATCATCCTCAGACCACCAAACCTGTGAGTAGCACGCAACGAACACAATAAAAAATTACGATATTTTTATGTGTAAACAAGTTTAAGTTCTGCATCGCTAAACCCAGTCAGAGTATTCTCATTACCTTGATGGTGTTATCATAACTGCAAGAAAATAAAACATCCATAGTGGGATGCCACTGAACCATTTTCACATCTTGTGTATGCCCATTTAGCACCGAAGCACAGTCATATTCATTCCCTTCAAGCACTTCCCAAATCCAGACAGACTTGTCTCTACTACATGTTGCAAGGAATGAACCAGATGCATTCCATGATACACTTTTGACTTCATTTTCATGTCCCTGGATACAATTTTTTTTATTACATTCTGCTAGCTAAAAAAGTGTGATACAAAGCATGAGACAATACAAAAAAACTACCAAAAAACTTTGAGCATAATGAACATTGAATTATGAACTGAACACTGAAAAATCCATGAGACTAGTAACTCTAATAATTCATGGAGGATCTAGATTACAGAACAAATCTTTCCAAAGGAGTTGGGTGGCTACGAGAAGAGGTCAGGATCACAGAGCAGGTAAGAACATAGTCAAAAGAGCAAAAAGGAGCTGTGATATATTTTCTCTATGTTCAAAGAAGGAATCCTAAGTATTTTGGATCAATCAAGAAATACTTTACTAGCTGAACTATGTATTCAGTGAATATGTTGCTTAAAACACGAATAACAAAAACGTATATTCTTGATTCCGATGGACAAACAATAAAATGTCAAAGAATTGGGGTAGGAAGTACCTCCAAAGTAGAAATACACTCAAACTCAGACCCATAATTCTCCCAAATGCCAGTGGTACCATCAAAACTTGCAGTAGCCAATAACTTTCCCGAAGGTGACCAAGCACATGACCTCACAGTTCTTGTATGTGATTCTTCCAAAACTGTCTGAACAAGTCACAATAATACAATCACAAATCTCATATATATTCAACAAAGCTTTGAAGAATAAAAGCACAATAACTAACATAACAGTCGACTCAAAGTTCAAGGTAAGACCTTTGGGTAATAGGAACAAAACCCACAAATTATAATGTAAAACTGAACTAAAGAAGCAATAGATTTATTGTTAATTGAAATTATTAGAGCTGTGGAGGATAATAGCACAAGAACGAACACAACAGTAATCAATTCAATGTTCAAGTTAAGACCTTTAGAGAATCTGAACAAAACCCACAAAGCTAAAGAAGCAATTGATTGAAAAGAAAAAAGCTTTCTAAGTAGAAATTTACAAAATTTCGAGAAACAGAGATGCAAGAGAGACCTTGCAAGTCCAGGAGTGAGAGAGAGAGCTCTGTTCCCAGATTCGTACGGTGCTATCGCCACTACATGAAGCAAGAAGAGGTAAAGAACCGTCGGCGTGAGCGGAGACAGGGTTCCAGGATACATTCCAAACACGATCCGTGTGGCCTTCAAGTTTCTGAACTTCTAGTAATTCCAAGTTCTTCTCCATCAAATCCATCTCAATCTCTGAATCGGATCAGTTTCTCATAAACAAAGTCCCAAAAAGTCGATGCGAATGAAAGTTGGAAGAACAAAGGCTGACCTAAAAATATGATACAGTTAGTTTGGTTTCGGGTTCGAGCTGAAAAATCTATTGGGCTGCGTTTACTTTAGGAGTATTAAGCCCGTACAACGTACGAGAAAAATAACTTGCTTACAATAAAACAAAATTAATGTATTTAAAGGTTAATATATTTCCTTGTGACAAAATAATAATAAATTTTTTATTGTTATTCAGATTGAAGATTCAAATAGTAGATATTAAAATTTAACATTTAAGAGTTCAAAGAAAAATACAACTGAATTAGAAGAGAAAGTTCCAAATATATTACCAAAAGTTTATTTAACATACAATTTCAATCTGAAAAAAAAAACAAAAAAGCACAAATTGATCAACTTTATAACTTAAATCATATTAAATATCCAAAAATTATGTCATACCATGTAAGAAATTTTCGTTTTCACGATTTGCTCCATGGAAGTATTATTCATCCGAAAATGCTTTCCAACTTCCATAGTTTCTTTTGTAAGTTTGCATGTCAATAGCCAACAAAGAAGAGTCATAACAAGATGATTAATAACTTATAAAACAAAATGATGTTAAACAATATATGCAAAACAAATGAGATACGTAAATTTCTTAATAGCAAAAATTTGATACCTTAAAAATATATGGCACTCATGTTGGTTTTCCAAACAGAATTACTCTTTTTTCTTGTCAGCAATCTATCTATTCTCGTGCTATTTTGTCTTCACTAATAATTGATCTTGAATGAGAAGGAAGAGTGATGATGTGTTATGAGTTTAATGGAAGAAAAAGAGGTTAAGATTGAGAATAATAATGATTGGATTTTAATATATATATATAGCTTGGTTGAAAATAATATATATATATATATATATATATATATCTTATTATATAAAGTTTGGTTGCTCTCACGGGAGTTTGACACGGGTCAAAATTATAATTAACGAGATCATGACACGTGTCGCTCGATCGATGAGATTTTGACACGTGTAAAAAATATTATTTTATATATTATTTTTCTTAATAGAAAAGGAAAATCATCAAAAAAATTAAACAATAAAATAGATATTTAGACTTTAAACTTTAAAATTTAATAAAATTTAAATTTTTCTTCTCATATTTAGATTTTTACTTTTTATATATTATTTAAGTTTCAATAAAAAAAAATCTAACACGCTTCTAATTATTTTATCACAACATATGTTGGTTGATTGATAAGATTGTGACACATAGAAAAACAAATTGTATTATTTTTGTTTTCCTAATTGAAAAAAAAACAAATTAAATAATAACATGTATATATTTTTTAATTTTTGTTTTCTAAAATATGTTAAATCTTACTACTTCAATAAAATTTAAACTTTTCTTTTCAAATTTAAATATTTAGATTATTTAAACCTCAAAAACTCTTTTTACATGCTTTTAAATATTTGAACTAAGAAAATTGATTTTTTATAATCCAACCTAATTTACTATTCTAATCAGTTAGATGTTAAATAAAGTTTTGAGTAAATTTTTGTCTAATTTGTCAACAGAAGTTACATATAATGGTACAAAATAACAAATTGGTTAGAAAATTTATAATATTCTCGATTTACGAAACGAAGAAACAATATCTATATTGGACATTAAAATTGAAGGAAATGTTTGTGGATGCAGGATCCACACTGTACATATACTGCTAATTTTTGTAAGGTAAAATGGAAATAGAAATTTGCTAAGGAAAATAGAATGTAAAATAAAGATAATTGCTTAAAGAGAAAATGTGTAAACTGATTTTATTATTCGAATGGAAAAAAAATCGAACCTCTTTCAAGAGTATGAGGGTCTATATTCAGTTCTTAGTTTGCTATGCCGAGCTTCCTATTGGTTCGGACACCCTGATTGCTCCGAACTGAACTAGTCCTTTTTTATCTACTGAGATGACTGAAACGTGTCGTATTTGGAGAGAGTGAATGTCGTAGTCCGGGATCTGGTATCAACATTCCCCCCCAAGTCCTGCAAGCTATTGCCCGGCTCGGAGAACTTAAGTATTTTCCCTGATTCTTTTATGTTTAGCCTTTAGACCATTTAAATCTCTGAGTTCGACTATTTTAACGCTTTGACACACCTCTCGTTTAATTATTGAATTTTTTATTAACACGCAGGAAACTCTTCCATTCCCCAATATCTTCGCGACGGTTCCTCTATCAAGCTTTAAGTTAAACCTATCCCTTTCGCTTCTATCTCTCATATATTACTTTTCGCAACTTCTTTGCTTCATAACTTTCAAAGAGTCTTTCTCCTTATTTTGATTTGTTGTCTCAATTTTGAACCATGTCTGATTCTTCAATTTATCCTTCAATCGAATTGATCGACCCTGAAGTTCTGGGTACCGATGCGGTTTCAGAGTCGAAAAATCCTCCGGCCCAAGTATTGTGTACTCAGCCTGGAGAACAATGCGGGTCTTATTACAAGACAAAATTTACCGAAGAATCCCTTCAGACCATGAAGGATCATTGTCGGGTTCCTCTTTCAGTCGAATTTCTTCTTCCGGAACTGGATGAATCTCCAGAAACAGTCCCTTTTGGCTGTTATTGTGTCCACAAAGTTTATTTCATGGGGTATGGCTTATTCTTCCTTTTTCCTGAGGTACTTTTGAAGTATATTGATAATTTGGGGCTTGCCTTTCCGCATATGGTTCCTAATATGCTTCATAACATCTTATGTTTACTTGCTGCTGCTTCCGAAGGGGGATATTTGGTTAGTATGAATGAACTTCTTGAGCTCTTCAGTGTCTGGAGCGTGAAGGGAGGCTCTGGTCACTTCGCTATCTATCCCAATGACAATAGACACTCAATTTTCGGTCTTCCAAACAAAGACCAATCCTGGGAAGATTTTTGTTTTTTGTTTATTAAAGTTGATTATACCTCTGTCGATGGTTTCAACAGGTTTCATCGAGACTGGGCTAGAACCCTAGGTAACCAATTTATCTTTGACTATGTTTGTTACTTCTCGACTGTTTTGTCTAAATTTCTTTTAATTATTGTATCTTCTCAAGTCCGTCCGACTCCTTGCGAGGGTCTCTTCGCTTTTTATCAATCGGTAACTGGGAAAAAGTTAAACTGAAACTCTTTTACCCTCGATCGTATTCAGCGAGCTGGTGAGTGCCTCTGAAGTGGAGGTCTTTGGTGTGTTGAAGGTCCTCCAGTTGTACCGGACAGGCATAATCTCATATTTCGTGACCGGAAGAGTGCCAAAGATGCCCGTAAGGCCGCTGAGGAAATAATCAAGGGTCAGCTTGATGCCATTGGGAAAAGCCACAAGGAGAAATTTACTTCCGTCTTGGCCGATGACGTTCCTAGGAAGGTTAGTCTGGTTGTTGATCCTCTTCTTGTGTCCTCCATGACCGACCCAGTTCCGGGAGAGGTTGTCGCTCAGCTCGCTCCTCTGCTCCCGAGGATACCAGAGCCATCGATGATCAAGAGACTCTTGCTTTGATATCAGCATTGGGCAAGAGGAAAAAGCCTGAAACTGCCGCTTCTCCTCAGGCTGGGAAATCTAAATTCTGCGGGATGACGTCTCCAAGTTTATCTTCCATATCAGCAGATGCAACTGTTCAAGGAATGTATGCTTTAGCAGATCCTTGTTTAAAATCCCCATCATCTGAAGAACATTGTTCAAGTAACGTGCCTCTTTCGCCGCCTGACTCAAGTGGTACATCACTTTATGTTCTCCAAGGAAGATTTTACACTTTTAGAAAAAGTTGCCGACCTGTATAGGCGCTGTGGCATTAGATCCGATAAACAGCTTTCCCCATTTGATTAATTTAGCTCCTCTTTTCGAGAGCAGTTCGTGAAGCATTCTAACCATCTGTCTCATATATTCCTTTATTTCTTCTTGTTTGTACTAGACTCTTTTTAGTCTGTTAGTCTCATAATTTTTACTTCGTGGGTTTCTATCTACTATAATGATCTAATAATTCACTATGAGTCTCTTCTCGGTTTGTCATCCTCTGAACCGAGGCTTGCTGCGGCTGAAGAAAAAAATCACTGCCCTTGACTCGGTAAACTCTGGCCTGAAGCAAATTTTTGAGGTTTTCTCCAGGAAACTAGAACAAGTGGCTCTAATTGAAAAAGAGCGGGATGATGCGAAGAAAATGGTCAAGGAATACGAGGCAGAGATCGAACAGATCACCTTGAGCAATCTGCTTCGGAGGAAGGATTTAACCTTGGCTCGGGTTAAACATGATGAACTTTTTTTGAAACTACGATGCCGTAATCCGTTCTCAGGATCATGCCTTAAGTCAAACATCTAGTTCAGATAGGAAAGAGGCCAGGAGTAAAGGTAAATCTCTTTTTGCTCAAATAGATGAATATGTCAGCGTTTTGAAGAAGAGAATAGGGCTTCAATCGGATGTTAATGAGCTGAAGAGTAACCAGACTATGCTTGAGCAACTTGTGAAGGGCACTGTGACTCTAGAGGAAGAGATGGCTAGCATGACGTCCTCGCTTGCTGAAGCTGAGTCAGGACTAGCAGCCATTCCACCTACTTCTCTTGATCTCAAACAATTAGCATCAGCTTTTGCGGACTCTCCTCCTCCTCCAGATGTTAAAAATGCTCTTCCTGAAGATAGCGAAGTTGTTCAGACAGCAGAGGTGTTCGAAGATCTGTCTTTGCATATTGCTGAGGTAATTTCCTTTTGCCTCTGATATTTTTGCAACTTTTTGCGCTCTAGTAAGCTAAATGCTTATAATGTTAGGGTGAGGAGGCTTGGGATGTGGAAATGACTCAGGCTGGTGATCCTCTGATTGTAAGTGGAGAGATTCCAACATCTGACCTGATGATGAACGTTCCCGATAAGGATACAAACTAGTCGTGGCTGTGTCCACTTTGTTAGGGGGTTGTCCCGTTATGTTGCCAGAAATGGCTTTTGAAACCTAACTTGTTTTTTAAGACTCATTTACTTTGGAAGTTGATTATCTTTTTCGAACAAATTTATGTCAGATTTGCAAAGTCTGACATTGTTTTTTTTAACTCTCGATTGAGTTGTTTTTCAAGAGAAATATGGGTTAATCAGACCCTTACCATTTTTAAAAGAAAACTAACAAAAATCTAACAGATGTTTTGGCCAGTCCTAATAAAAATCATTCTCAGCATCAGAATTATGAAAACACTCTTAATAAAAAAATTGTCTTTATGTCAGGGGTTTTTGTGAAATTTTTTTCTTTTAATATATTTTCTCTGAATTTTGTGATTTAGTTAGTTTTCTGTTCTTACTAACTGGTTTTATGCATCTTAGGACAACTAATAACGTAATATCCAATAAAAAGATTTATAAAGGACCAATTAAACTGAGTGAATTTAAGAAATTACCTCTTTGGAACCAAACGGGCAACAATAAAAAAGTCTACCGGATTCTTCAATGTTTTCGAAGTCTATATCATTGAATTGGCTCCATATCTACATTTTAGGGGTATTCCTTTCTCGCTATCCACGGCCTCTACATCCTGAGCTTATTTTTTCAATCATTACCCAATATCTCAATTACAAATTGAAACTAATAAAGACAAAATTAGAGAACTAAATGACCAATTACCAACCTGAGCTGCCTGATGAAGACATTTAAACCGTGGGTGGATGAGAAGCTGAAACCCAGATTTAAAAAAAAACCCCAAAGTTTCAGTGTTCTTCCTTTGAAATCGTGATTATGAGAAGAGTCTCAATAGATCGATTGAAGAAGAAAACCAAAACGACATCGTTTATGGCTTTTTTTTTTAATTCTCATAGTCAGCCAAAACGACGTCATTTTGTTTATCATACAAATTAAAAGCTTAATGATATGATCATGGAATCATCCGAGAAGACCCATGTGCCTTGTTCAGCACAAACGAAGTCTATGATCAACTTTTCTATCCCATCGGCCACCTGGAGTACATTCTCACCTCATCTAGAGCACACCTCGAAGTTGAATCACTCCAATCCGAGTTCAGGTGAAGAAGTTATTCAACTTCCAAGTTAAGTGACTCCCAGCTTACGCGATTCAGACATACGTGCGTTCAATAATTATTTCCAACCAAACCAGAAGGAATCAAGCTATGAAACAAAATATTCTGGAATCTTGATTTATCATAGAATCTGGGAAAATTGTATTGACCACAATGCTGGTTCAGACTTGGGAGATATGAATTTTACAAGTCAATGGATCTGCTTCAGGCCCTATTGCGCGACTGAGCCAAAGATTATGATGCACAGACCAACTAAGGTACGATCTCGACGTAAAACCAATTGGATAATCTTACTCGATCTCTTAGGTTTCCAACAAGCCCAAGAACAGAAAAATGGATATCGGACCACAAAATTATTGCTCATTTCCCTAAATGGGTCAACCTGGTGCTGTACTTGAAGAACTCCAAGTCCAGTCCGTTTAAGAGCTTACAAAATCATGTTTGGCATCCTGGAACATCTACTAAGCCCAAGAAGAGATTTCTTGGCCTAATTAATAAGTTCATCTCGTAGAGCTGACCATCAAGAAGCTCAAGAGATATTTTTCAGCAATCAATATTGCTTTGATATTTTCTAGACTTTCTTTTTTGCTATTTAAGCATGTCGAGACCTTCCATAAAATCAATCAACTTTTTTCTTTTTATAATTTGAGAGTGAATCTCTTCTATTCTTCTAGAACAAACCCTAGATTGGTGTGTCATATCTAGTCTGTTCTTCTTTTGTTTTCTTGGTGAGTTATATCCAAGTAAAACACTAGATTTGTCTCGTCCAAGTGTGTCATATCTTGGGAGACTATTCGGTATATCAGGAGCCATTCCAGAACTCCTGTGTGACCCTTCATTCCATCCAAAAAATCTATCCATTTTGCCAACCTGAAAGTGCAATCCGGGGAGATCCATCACCAGGATCGTATCATAAATCGTATGAACATGCATGAACCTAGAAAATTTCAGGAACATGGATCGACCAGATTTTTGCTAAATCGAGGTTAAGGGTTCAAGATACTTACTTGGGTTATCCAGATTCATGAGTTGAGCTAAACATTGTTGCTAGATTTTATGAAGGAAATCAAAAAATTTGAGAGAGAAAGTTTGAAAATTATCTTAGAGAGAAGCTTAAAATCGCAAAACGAGGGTAAAGAGAGAGAGAGAGAGAGAGAGAGAGAGAGAGTCGTGTGTGATACTTTTAAAATCGAGTGGATATAGTTTTGGATAAGATAAATCGAGTGGTAGGGAAATAAAGCTAAGATTCTGGATAAAACATTTTTGACTCGACCAGTTGGCTCGAGTGGTAAGGTCGAGTCAACAGATCGAGCTGCTTTGAACATCACTCGACTTTTATGCTCAAGTGATGACATCGAGTTACCCTTTCTAGGACCACAACTTCTTCTTTACATTTGATTTTTGTCCCTAGGCTTCCTTCCAAGATTCCCTGAGATCCACAACACTAAGGAAAAACATAAAGATACCAAAATCTAAAAAAACAAAAAAATATAAAGAGAAAGGTTATATACAAGGATATACATGGGACTTCCTCCCAAGTGAGCTTGTTTTAAGTCACATAGCTTGACTTTTCATACTCAGTTTAAGCAGGTGGGAGATCATAGAGAGGCACTGAGGTTTCTCTTGAGTCCTTGGTGGTTGGTAGTATGAAGTTGCTCTGGTGGCATTGATGAAAACTCTACTCAGCCCAAGTCCAATGATCTTTTTGGTGATCTTGTTGGGAGAGGAGCTACTAACATTGCTTCTGAGCTCTTTCACATGAGTCTTCAACATATCAACCTGACTGGTGAGATCAGCCACAACTTCCTTTAAAGCCTTGATGGTTTCAACTTGTGAGACTGGGACAGACTCGGCATGATGATCGAGTGTGGGGGTCAAGTTGACACTTTCTGATCCACTAAATTTTGGACTCGAGTTGTACATCGAGTTACTTGTTTTAGTCCAAGCTGCAGCTCCTTTGAATGCAATTCTTTCTGTACTATACCCTTCATCAGCTAGAATATTATTAATCTCAGCACTTTCCCTTGTTGGATCCTCCAACTAGGTTTCAAGTGCTTGTTCTCTCAGGTAGATCTCATCCTCATCAGTTAAGTAGTCTCTGTTCAGAGTCCAATCTAGAGGTTCAGTAGGAGTGTTGGGTGACTCTTCAGGAGTTGCTTCACCATCAGTTTCTTCAGGCAAACTATCTATTTTCTCAATGAAGAACTGCTATTCATCCATGGTGGCTTTCTTGGTATCACCATTGGTGTCAAACTTCATGACTAGATCACTTTCCAGATGGAGGTTAATCTTCCCATTCCTTGTGTCAATCATTGCACCAGCTGAGGCTAGAAAATATCTACCTAGGATCAGAGGATCTCTTGGTTCCTTATCCATCTCCATTACTATGAAGTCAGTATGTACCTTAACATGCCCAATCCTTATGGGTAGATTCTCAAGCAATCCATAAGGACGTCTGCTAGTTCTATCAGCTAAGACTATGGAAAGCTTACTTGCCTTATAGTGTTCATATCCCAACCTCTTAGCCACAGACAATGGCATGATGCTTACCGAAGCTCCAAGGTCACAAAGAGATTTCCTTAAAACTGTTTGTCCCAAGGAACATGGCAAAGTGAAGAATCCAGGATCCTCAAGCTTCTCTTTGATGATGATATTCTCCTCGGTGAGTGCATGTATTCATGATTCTGAGATGCTGCTTGTTCTTTTGCTTCAATCCTCTTCATAACCTCACTCTTTAAGAGTGTCTGATCTAGAAGGATGAACTTGTATGCATCAATTAGAGGCATAAGAGCCTCTACTTCTTTTACACTTTGATCAACAAGAGCTACATACTCTTCAAGAATCTTCTTCTTGAATTTCTGAGGGTAAGGGCAAGAGAGGAGCAAATCTTACGAGGCTAGAGCTCAGTAGGCTTGACTCAACCACTATGTCGAGTAGAGTGGTCGAGTGGAACATTCAATACAGATTTCTCAACAAAAGCTGATGGAGCTCGACCAGCTGGTTGAGTGGTTCCATCGCGCTTGCCTGGTTTCTCAACTTCAGTTAGATTCTAAACCAAATCCTCCCCACCTTGAGCATCACTGTCCTCAGTAAATGAAGCATATCTCTTCTTAAAAGGTAGATAAAGTTCAGTTCTTGATGAGATGGCATAAACACTGGCAGAATCCTTTGGGTTTTGGACTGCCTTGTCTTGTAGCTCTCAGGTAGACTTGCTAGAAGAAGATGAACTCAAGTTCTTAAGATACTTCAGTCTTGAATTCAGAGTCTCAAATTTATTATTCATATCAGTGTAGGAGAAATCAATGTGGTTCTTTAGGTCAGCAAGCCTCTTGGCTTGCTCTATTGCATTATTTGTCTGTCCTTGGAGAATTTGTTGCAACATATTCTTCAAGTCAATATCAGGGGCATTTTGGGGTTACTGGGGTGCAAAACCAGGTGGTGAATTCAGTGCTAGAACCTTTTGTTGATAAACTCCTTGCTGAGCTTGCTTTGGGGCAAAACCTTGGTTTTGAGTATATGGAATGAATGGTTTGTTCTGCTGTAGAGGGTACAAATGGTCCTAGGGATTTGCCACATTGGTGCTTCTGTAAGAGAGATTGGAGTTGTTCTTGTAGTTGATGAAGCCTTTGTTGTAACCTCCTATTCTGAATGTAGCTGACCTCTTCTAGCTAATCAGCCTCCTCATCTTGATTCTGGAACTGTTATTCCTCTCTAACAAAGTGCACTGTCTTTTGTTGAACCATCAAAAGTTTGTCCAGCTTCTCATTTAAAGCTTTAATCTCCTTCTTATGCTTCTCCTCACTATCAGCATGTCCTCGCACACTTCTGTCGTAGTCTACATTGTAGTTGTCGTCAGACTGAGCAAGGTTCTCTACCAATTCCCATCTTGAATCCATGTCTTTGTTCAGGAAGTTTTCTACCAATAAGATCACTCATCCAGAAGGGAAATCAAAATTCAAGCAATAGTTAAACACCCATATCAATCAAGAGCAATTACTAACCTAACCCATGCCTAAGAACCCTAATTAAACTACTCAAAAGCTAAATTCATATCAAATATTCAAACCCATAAAACTCTGAAATTGATGTATGTGATAGATCAAATCAAGATGAACAGGTTTGTAGAAGAAAATAATTGTAAAATCAAAATATATAAAAAGTTATGAAGATTACAAAGTCTAAAAATGAAGAACAAAAGGGGAAAAGTTTAGAAGGCAGCTTGATCGAGTAGTCAATGTCGAGTGCACTACAGTCTAAAGGTGTGGATCCTCAGCTAGACCTCTCTCACTTGAGTCTTCAAGGCGAGTGTGTTTGTCTCCTTCTCCAAGGCAGCTTCAGCTGGAGTCTTCAGGTCGAGTCCATGCATCAAGTCAGGTACAAGCACCCCATTGTGATCTCCAGAGCTCAAAAAGTACCTAATATCAACTTCAATATACAAAATGTATTAAATACTTATGCAAAAACTCCTAAGTATTCTAAGATGATGAATATGATAGAAAATGGTATGAACAATGGATGAAACTATACTAAAATGATGATATATAACTGCTAAAAATATGTAAAATACAGTGACATGAATCATTCCACATGAACTGTTTGTTTCCTTTGAGTAGTTGTTAGAAAGGAAGACATTTATCGGTTGACTGAGATATGAATCTATTGAGAGCCATAATTCTTCCACTCAATCGTTGTACTTTCTTGAAGTTCCGTGGTGAGGGCATCATAAAAATGCATTGATTTGATTTGGATTTGCCTCAATGCCTCGCTGTGTTACTATGTA
Source organism: Cardamine occulta (assembly GCA_028015245.1). Classification (NCBI taxonomy): domain Eukaryota; kingdom Viridiplantae; phylum Streptophyta; class Magnoliopsida; order Brassicales; family Brassicaceae; genus Cardamine; species Cardamine occulta. The sequence goes on from CM051374.1 coordinate 11,013,007, forward strand.
TCCAAGAAACTCTCCAGAAGGTACACCAAAAGTACACTTTGCAAGGTTAAGTTTCATCCCATACTCGTTGAATATTTTGAAGCATTGATCAAGGTGTTGAATGTGCTCTGACTCTTTGAGAGACTTAACCAACATATCATCGACATAGACTTCCATGGTTTTTATAAGTTATGTATCAAACATCAAGTTGACGAGACGTTGATACGTGGCTCCGACATTCTTAAATCCAAACGGCATCACAATGTAACAATATATTCCTTTGTCCATGATGAATAAAGTTTTCTCTTCATCATCTGGATTCATTCGAATTTGGTTATAGCCAGAAAAATCATCCATGAAGCTCAAAAGTTCATGCCCCGCAGTTGATTCGACCAAGCGATCAATGTGTGGTAAAGAAAAACTATCATTCGGACAAGGTTTGTTGATATCAGTGAAGTCAACGCAAACTCTCCACTTTCAATTTTTCTTTTTAACTACTACAGGATTAGCGAGCCAATCTAGATATTTGATTTTACGAATCGAACCGGCTTTGAGAAGTTTATCAACTTTGTCTTTTACCGCTTTAGCTCAATCAGGACCGAGCTTTCTTCTTTTTTTGTTTTATTGGCTTGAAGGTTTGGTTAACATGCAGCTCGTGAGAGATGATTGCAGGATCGATCCTTGACATGTCTTCAGTGGACCAAGCAAAAAAACTTTTATGTCTTGATAAGAACTTAACTAGCTTTTCGCGTAACTTTGTTTTTAGCCCCAAACCAATTTTCACCACACGTTCTGGATGTTCTTGATCAAAAGGGACTTTAACGGCCACCTCGGCGGATAGTTGTCCACTAGAAAATGCCAAAACTTTCGATGCCTCGAGGCTAATTAATTGCTATTGAATTTTCAGCCTGTGACTCGTGAGGTAGCAAGATCTAGACATTTCTTGATCTCCTTTGACCGTTCCTACTCCATTATGAGATGGAAACTTCACACACTGGTGATATGTTGAAGGAACTGCTTTCATTTGGTATATCCAACGAGTATCCAAAATGACATTGTATGCAGCTGGTCGATCAAATACTGTGAACTCGATGAGCCTTGAAACTCTTGCTGCGAGCATAGATAATTTGATTGTGCCAAGTGACATGAGCGGTGTTGGTAGACCAACTATGTCCGCTCTGTTAATCCCCATCTTTTGTAAAGTACTCAAGAAAATGAGGTCAACTGAGCTCCCAGTATCAATTAAGACTTCGGAAACTTTATAGTTGGCAATATCGAGAGTCACCACCAATGTATCATAGTGTTGTTTCGCGAGGTGATACGTATCAAACTCATCAAAGGTTATCAAAGTATTAGTTTTGATTCCCCTTGGCTCCCTAGTTACTTCCATAACAGCAGCTCACTTATACTTCTTGATTATGCAGACCGTGTCTTGACACAGCTTTGAAGCCCCAATGATAACGTCAATTCTTCTTTTTGAAGGTTTCGTCGGAGTGTGCTCATAAGTTCTAGGTTTCTTAGCCAGTGGCTCGGTGCCTCACTCCTCGTAATCTTTGTTATACTGTTCGATGAACTCTTCAATCCTATAATCGGCAAGGTTACCAGTAGACCATAACTCGATTAAGTGTTTTTTGAGGATACTACATTCTTTGATGTTATGCCCGTTCACTTGGTGGATGTCACAATAAGCGTTTTCATCACAAACCCAAGTATTTGAAGAAGGAGATCCGAGCTTTCCTTTTCCGGGAGAGGATCGTCCGACACTATTGTTGTATAGGGAAGCTCCAAAACGTTTGGTATCTTTAATGGTCTTTTGCTCAAACTTTTTAGTTGTTGGCACAACTCCTGCCTTGACAGTTCGGTACTTCTTATCAAAAGTAGCTTTTTCCTCTTCAACCTCGATCCAACTGTTTGCTCTACACAAAGTATCATGAATAGTAGTTGGCTTATTGACTGTGAGTTCCAAGCGAAACCTTGATTCATACCATAAACCATTTTGTAAGGCTGCCAGCACAACGGTTTAGGAAATTCCTGGGATCTTGGACAAAATGTCCTTGAATTTGGCAATATGTTTTCTCAAAAGTTTCAGAGGACCCTGAGACAAATTCTAAAGATCACTATCCATTTTACCCTTCTCTATGAGTACTGAGTACTGTATGATAAAGGCCGATGATGGTGATCAAATATATCTATCGTAGCGGATTCAAGTTAAGTAAACTACAAGAGGGCTTGGCCAGAGAGATTCTCTGAGAATAACTTGCAATAACCTGCATTCTCTTTGTGTGTTTCGAGTTCGATTCGCCCAGCTGCAATCTGGAAGGCGGCTATATGGCTCTTCGGGTAAGTTGTTCCATCATAGGTTAGCAGATTGACTCTTCACACATCTTTAATCCAAAAGTTTGTGATCCGAGAGCTGAAAGGTGAACGACAAGTTTTCTTAATTACCTTATCTACTTCAGAAGCTGAACTTATTGCCTGATGAAATTTTGATTCATTTCATCTAGCTCGCGATGGACTTTGTTAATATCCGACACAATTGCTAGACCTCACGTGTCTCCTAACTCTGCCAGGAGGTCATTGTTGTTTGCCGCACCTATCACAGCTGCAAGGTTACTTCCATCACCTGCTGAATCATTGGTTAGATTGGCTACTTCGAAAGAAGAATCATTGTATTGCTTCCAGCTTGAGTAGTCGTCGCTTGATTATTCGGCGTATGAAAGCTGGTACTTTGAGAAGGATTCACCAGAGTTTGAGGATTGAAACTCCTTGCGTTTGTAAAAAGCACGCAGGAACTACGACTCCCAGAAGAAGTCCTAGCAGAAACTAAATCCAAACAAGAAGAAAGGATTGATTGACCATTATTTAGACTTACTTGACCTTCTTTCAATGAAGTCATCTCCTTCTCAATGGTGCTGAACTTTTCAGACAGATCGGTTGTGTTCTTGGCGACGGTTGCAAGGGTTGTTTGAATGGTGCTGATAGCGTCGTTGTTTTCATCGTTGTTGCCATCGTTTCCTCCAGCCATGATTGATTTCTTGATGAGGAGAACTGTTATGAACGGTAGAATTATGGACTGAAAGTCTGTTATGTATCTCTCTTATAACCGCTTCATCACTCAAACTTAATATATTATTTTATTATATAAACCTTGGTTCCACTCACATGAGCTCGACACGTGTCAAAAATATAATTAACGAGATCATGACACATGTCTTTCAATCGATAATTTTTTTTAATGCGCTTCTAATTATTTGATAACGACACATGTTAGTTGATCGATAAGATTCAGACACGCATAAAAATATATATTATTTTTGTTTTCATTAATCGAAAAGTAAAACTAACAAAAAACTTAAATAATAAAATGTATATACTTTTAAATTTCTTATTATTTAAACGAACAAAATTGATTTTTTAATAATCATTCATGGTATTTTCTCAAGACCTATCTCACATGTTAATCGAAAAAACAAACACCAAGATGGAACCAAAAGCTACTTGATCTTATATAATTTTTTAGTATGTTAATAATAAAAATTTTAATATAGAAAGTGAAATTAATTAATTTATGTAAAAAATAGATTTTTAATGCGCTTCTAATTATTTGACAACGACACATATCGGTTGATCGATAAGATTCTAACAGGCAGAAAAATATATATTATTTTTGTTTTCCTTAATCGAAAAGGAAAACTAACAAAAAATTAAATAATAAAATCTATATACTTTTAAATTTCTATTTTTTATAAAATATGCTAAATCTTATTACTTCAATAAATTTCAAACTTTTCTATTTAAATTTAGATATTTAAATTCTTTAAATCCCAAAATTGATTTTCTAATAATCATTCCTGATATTTTTTCAAGACCGATATCACACACTGATTGAAAACACAAACAACAAGATGAAAACAAAAGCTATTTGACATTATATAAAGTTTTAATATGTTAATAATAAAATTTTAATATAGAAAATTAAATTTATTAATTTATGTAAAAAATAAACTTATGAAAATACTCTTTTCTAAGGAAACATGATTTTTTCTTTTTTCCTAAAAGAATTTAAGATATTTCTTTAGCAACAAATATTTAATTTATTGATTTTACATAAATTAAAAATATTGTTAAATTTTAGAAAACCCATCAATTAGATTATATAGAGCATAGTTGCACTCACGAGCGCTCGACACTAGTCAAAATTATAATTAACAAGATTATGATATGTGTCACTGAATTGATGATATTTTCACACGTGTAAAAAATATGTAATTTTTGTTTTCCTAATTGAATAGGATAACAAAGAAAAAAAACTAAATTATAAATTAGTTAAATTTTTGTTTTCTGTTTTTCTAATATATATTAAATTTTATTATCTCAACAAAGTTTAAACTTTCCATTTCAAATTTAGATTTTATAATTTTCTATAATTTAAGCTTGAGTGATTTTTTTTATCACACGCTTCTGATTATTTGAATGAAAAATTGATTATTTGGATCACAACATATGTCTTAAATGATTAGATTCTCATACATGAAAATATGTTATTTTTATTTCTTTAATTGGAAAAGAAAAAGCCCGAACAAAATAAATAATAAAAATATATTTTTTATTTTTATTTTTTCTAATATAGGTTAAATTTTCTCATTTCAATAAAATTTAAACTTTCCATTTCAAATTTAGATGTTTAGAGTTTTTTTATTATTTAAGCTATAACAATGTTTTATCACATACTTCTAATTATTTGAACAAAAACAATGTTTGAGTATAATCCAACATAATTCCTTATAAGTACTAATTTTTAAAATATTAATTAATGAGTCGCTTAATTGTGAGATTTTGACATGTATAGAAAAATTATGCTATTTTTGTTTTCTTTAATTGAAAAATAAAACTAACACAAAAATATATAATAAACTAGATAAGTTTTTACTTTTTATTTTTCTAATATATGTTAAATTTTATTATATCAAGAAAAATTAATATTTTATCTTCAAATTTAGAGTTTTATAATGTTTTATAATTTAAGCTCCAATAATTATTTTATCACATGGTTCTAATTAATTGAACGAAAATATGATTATCTGGATCCAAACAAGTGTCTTATACGAATAGAATCTAATACATGAAAAAACAATATTATGTTATTTTGTTTTCTTTAGTTGCAAAAGGAAAACACCTGAAGAAATTAAATAATAAAATCTATAATTTTTACTTTTCATTTTTTCTATTATAGGTTAAATTTTATTATTTAAATTTAATTTAAACTTTCTATTTCAAATTTAAATATTTAGATTTTTATATTATTTATACTTTAATAATGATTTATCACATGCTTCTTAATTATTAAAAAAAAATTAATTGAGTATAATCCAACGGAATTCCTTATACTATTTGGTTAAATATTAACCAGAACTTAAAGTATACTTATTATATTAATCGGTGAATCTATCCAATTTAACAGAATTTAATGAATGAAATTAACATATACATGCATTTAGTTTCATGGAATAAAATAAAAATATTTATTTGAAATTAATTTTAAAACATCTAAACTAATTTAAAAACATGTTCAAAGTTATATGTACTTAAAATGAAAAGTAAAGATTATCTATTTGATTATTTATTTATTTATCTCTTTTTATTTTTGTTGGTTTTCCTTTTTAATTATGAAATAATATGTAAGAAATAGAAAATAAAGATTATCTATTTGATTTTTTTTTTGTTGGTTTTTGTTATTAATTAAGGAAATATATTTTTACATATGTTATAATCTAATCGATTAACTAACACGTGTCACGATCCATAAATTAACAATTTTTCTTTTTTTTTCTTTTAAGATATGTTTTTTTGGTGGGTTTAATTATTTCTTAATTTTAATTATTGATTAGATAAATTAAAAAATTCTTGATTTATATTTTTCCTTATGATATTTTTTTTCATATTTCTATTTGTTTTAAAATTATTTTAATTTTAATTATTGATTAGATAAATTAATAAATTCTTGGTTTCCTTTTTTTTAAGATATGGTTTTATTTTTATTTTTATATTTTTTATATTTTTTCTTAGTTTTAATTACTGATTAGATAAATTAAAAAAATTTGGTTTTCTTTCTGATTTGATAAATTAACAAATTTTTGGTTTCCTTTTTGCTTTAAGATATTGTGGAAATTGGATAAAATAAAATAAAATATTGTGAATTGTTTAAAGAAATAAAATAGAATTTGCTTAAGATAATGACTGAAAATAGAAACAGATTTGCAAAGTATAAACTATAATTTGTCTATATTGATTTTGAGTAAGAAAAAGATCGACCCCTCACATGACTATGAGGGTCTATATTTATACACAAATTAAAGATTAAATGCTAAGAATAAATACTAATAAATCCTATGATTCTTCTTTTATCCGCCGGTTTTGATTTGGTCTTTAATGTTGTAATGTCTTGTATTTCGCATGATTTTCTCCTTCAGCTCTCAGATTCACCTCGCTTCGTGGACACTCCTTGCTTCGCTTGCTTCTTCTTTCCGTGAGGCTTCACCACTGATTGGATCCCAGTTTGCTTCATCGAGCCCTCGCACGGTTCGCCCGTTCTTTCTTACTCCAAACTGATCCAACCTTTAATTTGACCTGCTGCAATGGTTGACACATGTCATGATTGGAGAGATTGGATCCTCGGTGAGGATCCGGTATCAACATTTTTTCCTTGTTTTTTGCCTTCTGACCACCTTAAATTTTGGGTTAAAGCAATCTTAACGCCGTGACACACGTCTTTAAGCGGGAAACCTTTCCACTTCCCACTATTACTGAGACGGTTTTATTTCTCGAATCGGATCGTTTCTTTTACCAAATTTTTTCTTTGTATTATTTTTACTCGATTGTTCTTAAATTCGATTATTCCAAGTAATACTTCTTTTTTTCTTGAATCCATGTACTCTTTAATTCGACGATTATGACAAAAGTTTTGACGAATTCTGCTACTTCTGCTGGGAAACGTCAGAAAACCTCGTCAGGTGACTGTTCTGATCACAAAGACCAATTTGGCCCTCACTCTCTGTCTCGTTCTACGTGTCAATCCATTGAAGGCATCAAGAGGTTCTGCCAAATCTCGTTAGAAATCAATTTCGTTCTTCCGAACCCAGATGAGTCTCCGAAATCAATTCACGATGGCTATGAGTGGATTTACGAGGTTTATTTTTATGGATGTGGCCTATTCTTTACGATCCCGATGCACTTATCTTATATCTTTTTCCCTTGGAATGGCGTTCTTACAAATGTGCTCGAAGATGCTTCGCCACATACTGTGTTAGTTAACTGTCGATGCGGAGGCTGGTTTATCGTTAAGTTCAAGTGACTTTTTTGAACTTTTCGGTGTTCGCATCAATAGCAAGGGTACTTATAGCACCTACCCTCGCGTTAACAGATCCTTAATCTTTGGTCTTCCTGAAGACGAATATCATTGGAGAGAATACTGGTTCCTTGTCAAAGTTGATTCCTCTTCTATTAGCGAACTTGCGGATATGCTTCGTCGAGACTGGACTAACATGCTTGGTATGTCATAGACTGTGTTTCAACTTTGTCTTTGGGATCCAAACTGCTTTATGATTATTTGGTTTGTTTCTTGCAGCTCCGTCCCCAAAGCCTATTCATTCGGAAGATTTTTTGAATCTCTTTAAATTTGCGATTAAGAAGGAAGTTTCCTGGGAATCCTTTTCCCTCCCTCGCATTCACAGTGTGGGCGGTCTTTTGCATAGTGGCGCACTTAAAAGAAAAGGTCCCACGTCAATATGTCTACCTCCTCCACATGATGTCTCAAGATGGTTCACCTAGGGAGAATCAGAGTGACTCGAATGATCGAGATAAGAAGAAACGAGCCCGAATTGATGACTCATCTTCCTCCGGAAATGCTTCGGCTGCCGATCACCCTGTTCAGAGTACGTGCCGGTCATTGATATATATATATTTTTTGTAAGTTTCTCTGCTCATTTATGATTCTTCTTTGTAGCTGCGCATGAGAACATAATGGTGATCGTAGAGTCTTTCAGGGAGTTTACGTCTAGTGGTATAAAACCATTCCTTCCCTTTGATCAATGGGACCGGGAAGCAATTGAACATTTATGTTAGAAATTCTATCCAACTAGCTAAGGTATGTAACCTTATTCTACTTCATATGGTGTCTTCCCATGTGCTCCCTTACCTATTGATTTTTTTTCTAAAATATCTGCAGGTTGCTGCTGGTCATAACGATACAGTTCATTTTTATGAACCAGCCATTAGAAAGAGAGCTCCGTCGGAAGATCTTACTGCAGCAGAAAAATGAATCTTAGATCTTCAATTGAAGATTAAAAATGATACTGCAATGGTCGGCAAAGTTGATCAGCTAGAGAAAGAACGTGATAATGCTCTTGACTCTCTTAGGCTATCACACGAAAAGGGTTATATGCTGGTTCATGAACTAAATGTTGTGCGAGCTACGTCGTCTTTGTTCTAGAAACAAAATGCTCTTCTTTTGAAGGATTTTCATGAACTAAAGCAGAGGCATGACGTTCTCTCGAAGCTTCACGAGACGGATCCAAAATGTTCAAGTAATGCGGATTGTAATAGCACAAAGGATCGTTGTGCGAGCTACGTTGTCTTTGTATGATTGAAGAAAAAGCTGGAAATTTTGATTCTTTGAAGGCAACGATGCGATTTCAAGCTGATGTTAATGAGCTATCAAGTAACCTATCTCTCTTAGCTCTCTTTGGAAGAAGTGATTTTAACTTGACCAAAGAGAAGAAAGAGGTGAAGAATTCTCTAGCCGAGGCCGAAGCCCAGTTGCGAGTTGTTCAATATGCCGAACCAGAATTTAAACGATATAGCTCACTTCTTGCTGACCTTCTTTCTTATGATGATCCTCTTTGTACTTCATCTGAAGTGACCCACAGTCAAGCTTCACAGAAGCTACTGGAGGACCATCTTCGCTCTCGGAGGAGGTACAATTTAATCAATTATGAGCTCCAAATACGTGACTAAACTTAGATTTGAATTTTTTTAGGATTTGTCTTGAGACAAAAATTTTGGTTTGTGAACATTTGGATCGAACCTAACGATAATCACTCTGAAGACCAGTTTTAGCTAGGACGATGTTTATAGTTTTGTATTTATGTAAAGATAATGGTTACGACTACTTAATTTGGGATTTTCCCTTTGTAACTAAAACATATTTGTTTAGATTACTTTGACAATTGGGGCTTGTATAAAGATTGAAGTTACTATGGTAGTTTAGATTTTCTTTGAACAACTGGGTTGGAGTTTACAAAGTCCAACTTGTTCGTTCAAACACTAGGGCGAGTTGTTTTCAAGGGAAATATGGGTTGATCAGACTCTTACCATTCTTAAAGGAATACTATAACAGTTATCCTCGGTAAAATGTGAGGATCTAACTCGGCTTCAGAATTGGCATGCCCTTACCATTTTTAAAGGAAAACTATGGCCAGTGATCCTCGGTAAATTTGTGAGAGGATAGAGCTCGGCTTATGAAATGTCCAAGGGGACTGATTCTATTTTTGTTCTGAACTCGTCAGTTCGATCATAGAATCATGATGTGAGGATTAACCTCGAATTAAATAATGCGAGGCTGTGCTCGGTTTTAAGTAATGCGAGGTTGTGCTCGGCTTATGGATTGACATTCAATTTATTTATCAAAGTTTTAACTTGCGAACCATCAATTAGTACGCAGCCCATAACGACATAAAAGATTATTTAATCTTAAGATGATTGATAGGTCAGTTAATATGACCTGGCGAACGATATTTCAGTTTGCAGATTGAGCCGATGATCCTTTCTGAAGGATGAATCTGACCCTTTAATGACCTTTGGACCTACTAATTAGTAGTCATAGAGTCTATGAACCTCTCAGGTATTAATTATCAGATACGTTTGCGTGTATTTTCCTCGAATATCAAAATTTGCATTATGAGAAAAAGTAAATTTATGTCCATATGCCAATGGTGTAATAATTACTTGCATTTTATTACTCCTTTAATGATTATATAAATCTCGTGGTGGGAGTCTTCTTTTAGTTTCCCTTTTTTATTTAAAAAAGGTAATTCATTCTTGTTAAAAGAAGAATGTTCCTGGAAATAGAATCTTCAATGGAACCAATGGCGGATTGTTCTGACTTTCTTCCTCGCCGGACTGGTCCTAAAGATCCTTTTAGTGCTGATCCTGCCTCTGGGGATAGATTCGAGACTTACAAGGTTAAGCTACCTGATTACATGTTTATTCTTTCTGGAAAAGATGACGAAGACGCTAGGTATTTCCTTCATAAGGTAAGTTTTAAACTTGCTTGTCATCGTGAGAATATAATCATTCGGAGTTATCTCTCTTTATTTTTTACTGCATGAAACTTGGTTTTTACGTAGTAAAAAGGATGAGAAGTGATGAAACTAACACCCTAAACACAACACTAAAAGCCTGGGTTTTTAATCAATTGATAGTATAGTAAAGTGTCAATCCATCGGGTGAATGAAATTAGCAAAAAAGATGAGATTATTAACATTTAATTCTAGCCAAGTTTATAGAAGTTATTTGTGAATACTAACAGTCCTAAATGATGCAATTTATGAATAGACTTAACTAGATCCTAGAAATGCTAAAGTCTGTCACTCTTTAACAAGTCATGGAATTAACAGGAAAAGCCACAAAGTTTGGTATCAATCGAGTGAGTTACTCGAGTGGACCACTCGAGTGGATTGATCGAGTGACAGGAACAAAAACAGTGGATACTAAGTTAAACAATAGAAATAAACTAGAGAACTGAAATTAAAACTATTGAAAACGATAGAGATCCCAGGGAGTGGAATCATAGGGTAATCTACACTTAAATCTACTATGGGTGTTGAAAATCTAAACTCAGGGTGAATCCGTTAACGACAGATCTCACTTCCAACCCAACCCACTGTCGTGGTGATGGATCTGATGATCTAACCCACTTGAACCTAAAGGTCCAGTGATTATAGATCTTACACTAAGGATCGATCCGTCAAAGCCAAGAAAGACTCATAACAAGTGAGTAGTTGGGTCGTGACGTAAATCAACATCTGATGCACCGACTCTCACGCTATTGTATCTTAATCCCTGGAAAAAGTGGATCTGATGGTTCAAGGCACTTTTGATACTCATGAAGTCACCTACGATCATGCTCGAATTGGCCAGAAAAGAGCAAGCATTAAAATCACTAACCCAAGAGGGATCTAAAGCCGAATCTACGAACAATCAACAAAAACCCATAAAGATCGAGTGAAATCACCCTAATCCATCCCCGAAATCCCTAAATTCACTACTCACATATCGCGATCATCATCAAAATCAAAAACTCAGAAAAGCTTTGACTCGTCATAGATGATCCGGTGAACAGAGATTCCAGAAAAATAACAGTAACGATAAATTTGATCTATTGAAATTCCCAAGAGTGCAAAAGTCCGAATCAAAATCTAAAGATAAACTAGAGAGAGAAAACTCAGAGAGATAAACTAATTATGCTAAAGCGGCACAGAATTAAAAATTGTCCCATCCCGTCCCGAGTTATCATTCCTCGGTATTTATACATAAGAATTATGGATAATGAGAATTCACTATAATTTGTGGAATCTTGTCGACGTGATGCTCACCACTCGACCCAGCAGTCGAGTGGTCTGGGTCGAGTAGCCTCCTCGAGTTTTTATCCGAGTAGCCTTCTCGAGTAACTTGAGCTTCATTTGCAGTCTTTAACTTTATGGCTCCATGTCACTCGAGTCACGACTCCTCACAGAAACCCCTACGTGTCTTCATGGCTGAGTGGTTACTCAAGTGATGACTCCTCACAGCTCCAAATACCTAAAAATACCACATGTATGCAAAATGCATGCAAACTAATGCAAAGAGACTAAATATCCTATATGCCAAATAAATGCACAAAGTGACATTGGTAATGATTAAAATCTATGCTAAGTTGCAATAAAACCATAGTAAAAACGTGCCAAAATGCAGTGTTATCAAACTCCCCCAAACTTATCCTTTGCTTGCCCTCAAGCAAATAGAAAGAATAAGATGGAAGGAGTAGTGTGAAAGTGGGGACTCAGAACCTAGCAAACTAAGCAAACCTCTGAAGTCAGCACCATAGTTAATAATTCTAGCATGCAATTCACAGCAGTTTTACTTAAAAGCTTTTGCCAAACTCATCACATGGACTTCAACACTAAGACTCAGCTAAAACAAGCATTCAAAGTAAACTATCCCTTTAACATTTATCAAGCACGAACTGGTGGATCATTATATGCAATAACTAAAACTCATTTGGTTGAGAGACAAGTTTTAAGAGATTAAAATGATCTCTTCTTCCTCTGGTTTAAGTGCAAGAATCAGGATCTCTCAAAGAAGTGATTGAGCTTTAGCAGAAAGCTAAAGGTAGGATAGCTAACTGATGCATACAAGGATAGAATCTCATCTACCCATAAGACAAGTATGACTCTCAACCCCCAGCCTCACATAAACTCTCAAAACTACTCAATCTTTTTCTTTTCCTTTAGTCTTTTTGGGTCTAAGGAGTGAAAATTTCTTTACCAAGGCGGAATCTAGCGGATCTGGGTTTTAAACTTTCTTTAAACTTTGATTTAAGGCTTGGACTCGAGTGGTTCACTCGAGCAGTGCACTCGAGTGCTCTACTTGGACTCGGTTTCTTTTCTTTTTAATTACACTGAGCTTAACATTTCATTTTATTTTCATACTTCCAGATCCTTTACTAGACCACACAATCTTATACATATTCCCAACTCCTTAGAAATTTTTTCATGTATATTTTTTTCTCTTTTCACTCTTTCTTTTATGCTCACACCCTCTCCAACCCAGGACAATGATTCCCTATAACTATACTAACTCAAAAATCGTGAGCTAGACTCTACTTGAGATACTATCCTTGTCGGCACAAACCTAACACTTCCTACCAAGCTCAATCATAATGTAAAAGGCCTCACACACAAAAGAGAGATTTAATGGTCTGAAAGAAGTCATGGTTTTGGTATGGTGGAATTGCTCTAAAGGTGAGAGCAGCTACTTAGATTGGCAAGAGTGGTAAAAGGTGAAAGAAAACCCAAGTATTTTGAGGTATCCATGAGTTTTAAGTTTTAGAACATATCATGATAATTAAGTTTCAAAATTAAGGTTCAAATTCATACGGATAGATTTACAAGTTACAACAAGTTTTTAACCAAATGAGAGTGCTAAGTTCAATTCCAAGTAAGGTGCAACCTTATGTTTCAAACTAAGGTGAATGCATAAGATAACTTGTAACTAAGGTACTGAAATCATATGTTTGGTTATTAAGCTTTAATCGGTTTAACTCGTCATCATCCCCTATGCTAAATGCAACAATCCTAAGCAAATGCAACTACATGACACTCTGTTTTTGTGAAATCATTTTCTAAAAAAATTTCAAATTTTTATGGGTTTTAGATGCAAATAGATGGATGCAAAATTTGAATAATAAAACAAGGTAAATATGTCAAATACATCTCTTAGACATTCCCCCAAACTTAAATTACACAGTTCCTTGTGTAATAAAAATTTAAAGGAAAGCTTAAGAGATTAAACAAAGAAAACCAAAAATATGCTATGGTATTTACATGGGTAAGGGTGTGGTACCTCATTGGCGGTTGGAGAAGTAGGAGTCGAGGTAGTCATCCATGGAATCGTGGGTGTACGAGGACTCGGCTGGCTGACTCGAGTGACTAGGTCGAGTAAGCTTCCTTGAAGGTCTACGTCGAATGAGGCGGTTTGGGTCTGATTGATCTTCTTTATCAACAGTTGGACGTCGGATGGTAGGTCTCCTCTGAGCCGACTCGAGTGGTCTACTCGAGTGAACCGGTCAAGTGGGTTGAGAATGGGGCCGTTCATTTTCTTCTGAAGTTGGGGTTTGGATATAAACCCTTCTCTCCCCACGCGTGTCTTCAACTGAGGATCGACGTCTTGGTTTACTCGAGCTTGCGTGGCGTTGGTGATGGGTGAAGGAGTGAGTCCTTGCCAAGCTTCTTGCGTCGTGTGGAGGGTAAACGGGTGGTTACAGTCGCTGACTAATTTGTAATTCCTTAACACTTGTTGTCAGACCTTGCCTTTAAGTTTCTTGATGGTCTTGTCTTGCCATTTAGACCATCGTCTAGATAAGATCAACTTCTTACTCATCATTCCCAAGTTGGTGAAAACTTCCTCATCGAAATCATACCTCTCAGGCTCAGGAATAGATTTCTTCACGTCCGCTACAGCATCTCTCTGGACTCTAGTCATGTAAAAGAGGTGAAGAGGTGGGACAAAATCAACGCTCTCTCCTTTAGTGAGCTTTGGCATTTCTTGGAATGGTAGGAGGACTTTGGCTTTTTCATCAGGGGGTGCGAGAAGTTGTAGACATATTGGTCATCAACCATACTCGGGCCTAGTATGCGAGAGCTTTGAAGATGAACGATGTCTAACCATTGAGGTTCAGACTCGTCACTCATGGTTAGGTCTATCCCACAGATGAGTAAAATGGGCGTTACCAATCCCCCTATGGTGATGTCTCCTTCTTTGTTCATCCTGTGGAGTTTAGAAGCATATGCCTTATATGACGTAAGATTGGTGACTAGGATTTCAGCATTCCCAGCACCATTCCTATCTCCTTTCATGATAATCCCGTTTTCCATATCCTAAGACGAAGCATATAGAATGAAGTCTTTCAGAGCTGAATCCATCATTTGCAGTTCTTGATCATTAACCGCACCGGTACTTGCCACGATTCGGTGGAAATACCGCAAAGAATGATTCCTTATGTCGAAGCTCTTCACCTGAGAAGTCTTGAAGGGTGTTCTTCCTCCTAGAATTTGCCACAACTTCATAAGCTCAGTGTTGCTGTAATCTGTCTCCATTCCCGAACCTTCCTCAAATTCAAACAATGCGTTGATCTGCTTGAAACTCAATGTATGAGTGATCACATCCACCTTGAAGTAGATAAACTTGTGACTGCCATCCGTAGTCATGCTCCTATGGTCTGCGTATAAAGCGACCTTCATAGTTGATAGAAATTGGCATGTCTCGATCTGGTAAGCAGGGAAGTGGTAAGTCATGAGGACTTGGAGATTGGCTGCTCTGAGTAGGCTTGTCACCTCTTCTGTGATTCTCAGGGCTTCCATTATCGTGAGATGAGGATATCTTGTTCCGTGAAACCTCATTGACTTTAGGGCCGTAATGGAGTTATCTTCTGTTTCCTCTGATGTAATGGTTGTTGCTCTTTTGTTCCTTCTTTCTATCTCTCTTTCAATAACTTCTTCAGACTCACTCTCTGTGACAGCTCGGGAGCTCTGACCACTTCTCCCTTCCTCGTCATGGAAGCCTTGCATAGTATGAGCTTCGTTGTCATGAGATTCATCTTCTAAGGTAGGGATTTCTCTCCTAGCTCGCATCATATTTCGTGCTATGGTTGCAGCTGATGTTTGCTCTGTTTTCCTGAAAATAGATACAAAATTTTGAAAGATTTAGCAAAAGGATAAGTGTTTCGGGTAGCAACTCGAGTGAGCCACTCGAGTGGATCATTCGAGTAGCCTGCTCGAGTGCTGCAGGGAAACGGATAAATCGTAACAGTATGCAATGAAACTTCATGACTCGAAATGAATAAAAAGGGGGTTATCAGCAATGGCTCCCGTGGTGCAACAGTATATCGTTCAAAATAAGAGATTGTCAAGATTTTTATGAAAGCTTTTGCACAAATCATAAGAAATTTAACGGGGAAAACGCATGAAGAAAGTTTAAGAACCCAGTTTATTGATTTAAAAACAATAATCTTATGAACTTTTTCAGAAAAGTTTTCGGATGAACCCTAATTAAATTTTCATGAAATTCTGGGAAAATAAAATACTTACTGGACGAATTTTCCTCTTCTAGACATGATGACTCAAGAATCTTTCAGAATGAATTCAAAGATATATTTCAGAGAAAGTTTTAAAAAATTTCGTGAGAAGTAAACGAGGTTGGAAATGAGAAAGGAAAAAAATGTGACTTTAATCAACTTCAAGCACTGTAGTCGAGTAGGTGTAGTAGGGAGGAATGGATAAGGTTAGATGAGTGGCTAAGATTAAAATTTTAGATTTCATAGATTATCAGATAGAACCTGGGCCACTCGACCATGGAGTCGAGTGGTTTACTCGAGTCCTGTGTTCGAGTGATGTACTCGGCTGCTGTGAGATTTCCATGTCTCGACCTCACCAAGCTTCCTGAGACATCAAAACACTAAATAAAAAATATTAAAATACCAGAAACTAAGAAAACTTAAAATGAAAAATATTTACAAGGATAAGCATGGGACTTCCTCCCAAGCGAGCTTGTTTTAAGTCTCTTAGCTTGACTTTCATTTGTTAGGCTTGCCTAACATCACCCACATCGAGTGGGGTGTCGTGCGGTATGCCTTGATCCGCTATATATTGTTTGACTCTCTATCCATTCACAGTGAATTCTCTGCCTTCAGGGTCCAACAAGGTGATTACTGCATATGGTAAAACTTCTTTTATGCGGAATGGGCCTGACCACCTTGACTTCAACTTGCCAGGAAAAAGTTTGAGTCTGGAATTGAATAATAACACCTAATCTCCTGCAGTGAACTCATTTTGCTGGATCATTTTGTCATGGAAAGCTTTTGTTCTTTCCTTATAAACCTTTGAGCTTTCGTATGCATCAAGCCTTATTTCCTCTAACTCGTGCAAAGTTACCTTCCTCTTTTCTTGAGTTGATAAGAGGTCGAGATGGGGGGTTAAAAGGACCCATGAAATTAATTCCCCAACAATCAAATACATCCACCTCCAATATTGGACTCTGAGGCATCTCATTTCTCTTGCTTATATTGCCCATCCTCTGGCATGCGTCACATTGAGCAATAAAATTCTTTGTGTCTTTAAACATCGTTGGCCACCATAGACCTGCTTGAAGGATTTTCTGAGTTGTCTGGAAAGTGGCAAAGTGCCCTCCGTACGTGGAACCGTGATAATGCTCAAGGACTCCTCTCACTTATTCTTCAGCAATGCATCTTCTGAACACACTATCTGCCCCCCTTTTGTAAAGGTAAGGTTCGTCCCAGAAATAGTGATTTGCATCTCTATATAGCTTTTTCCTATCAATGGCATCAAGGTGCATAGGTTTATGATCGGTTGCCTTATAATTTGCTAAGTCTGGATACCAGGGTGATTTATAGTGACTTGACTCGACTGTCTTACTCGAGTGAGTTGCTCGAGTGATGCACTCAAGTGAATTACTCGAGTGGCCATGTCGAGTCACGTGTTGAGTTAAACTTCCTACAGATATAAGCTGTTCTTCAGGCATAGAGTCATTCACTGGTGTCGGGCTATCAATTCGCATTTTGGAGAAATGGTCTGCTACTCCATTCTCGATACCCTTTTTGTCAACTATCTCCAAGTCATATTCTTGCATAAGGAGGATCCATCTAAGAAGTCTTGGTTTAGTGTCTTTCTTGGCATAGATGTGACATAGTGCAGCATGATCCGTGTATACTGTCATCTTTTGATCCACCAAATAACTTATAAACTTCTCTATGGTGAACACGAGAGCGAGCATCTCTTTCTCTATTGTTTCATATTTCCCCTGAGCTTCATCTAAGGTTCTGCTTGCGTAATAGATAACATGCAACTTTTTGTCGATTCGCTGACCCAAAACTGTTCCTACTGCATAGTCTGAAGCGTCACACATTATCTCAAATGGATAACTCCAGTTTAGGGCTTGGACGATTGGGGCTAAGACTAAAGCTTCTTTAATCATGTGGAAAGCCTTCAAACAGTCAGCGTCGAAAATGAATTCGGTCTTCTTGCACAATAGTCGTATAAGGGGTCTTGCTAGCTTAGAAAAGTCCTTGATGAATCTTTGGTAGAACCCAGCATGGCCTAGGAAACTCCTGACATCTTTGACTGTCCTTGGAGGTTACAGTTGCATCATTACTTCGACTTTTGCTCTATCCACCTCAATGCCCTTCTCCGAGATATTATGTCCGAGGAAAATCCCTTCCGTCACCATGAAGTGGTATTTCTCCCAATTCAGGACCAGATTTGTCTCCTCACATCTAGTAAACACCCTACACAAATTCAAATTCAACAAACAGGAGGAGAAGGAGGAGCCATACACGGAAAAATCATCCATGAAGACTTCCACCATCTCCTCTATCAAATCTGAAAAGATAGAGGTCATACACCTCTGAAACGTTGCAGGTGCATTGCGTAGACCGAAAGGCATTGGGGTGTATGGGAATTTGAAAGAAACCACTGTATCCATCAAGGAAACAGTAGTATGGGTGGTTGGCAAGTCTTTAAAGCATTTGGTCTATGAATGGCAATGGAAAATGATCTTTCCTAGATGCAGCATTTAACTTTCTATAATCGATGCACATGCGATGACCTATTATTGTTTTAGTTGGAACCAATTCATCTTTATCAGTTTTAACTACAGTGATTCCTCCTTTCTTAGGCACACAATGCACAGGGGATACCCAAGTACTGTCGGAGATTGGATAGATTATCCATGCATCCAAGAGTTTAATGATTTCCTTTTTTACTACTTCCTTAAGGTTGGGGTTCAGACGTCTCTGGTGCTCTACACTAGTGTGCGTTTCATTCTCAAGATGGATTCTATGAGTGCATAAAGAAGGTGATATTCCTTTTATATCATCAAGAGAGTAACCTATAGCTTTTCTAAATTTCCTCAACTCGTTCAGTAAAAGGCTTAATTCTTCAGGTTTCAACTTATCATTCACTATTACAGGATAAATGTCATTTTTACCTAAGAAAGCGTACCTTAGCCCTTCTGGAAGTGGCTTGAGTTCGACAGTCGGTGCTTTAAGTTCAGACCACTCGGATGGTTTGATGTTGTGTGACTCGGGTAGGCAATCGAGTAAGTCAATCGAGTGCTGTTTTATCTGAGCCGACTCAAGTAGCCTACTCGAGTGCTGCGATTTCCTCAGGTTTCCCCAGTGTTTCGATTGTATCTTCTACTCCTGCTCGTTGAGGTGTATTTAGAATTCCTTCATAAAAAGATGCCTCAGGATGTACATGTCTTCCTCCGCTATGCGTAGTCAAGGCTGTCTTCAACTATCTCTTCAAAGAATTCGGCTACCAAGTCCTCTATCTCTCCTATTCCAAATACATGAATATGAGGTTGCTTCATTGCGTTCTTGATGTTAAATTTTATAACGTCTTTTCCCAACTTTAGATCAATGGTGTCATTCTTCACATCAATCAATGCTCTAGCAGTTGCTAAGAATGGTTTTCCCATAATCAGTGGGTCTTGGGGTTCCTCATTCATTTTGAGAACCACGAAGTCAGTAGGAACTTCGATGTGCCCTATTCTAACGGGAAGATCTTCGAGCAACCCATGTGGATGGCGAACAAATCGATCTGCTAAAACCAGGGAGATATTACTGGGATGAAATCTGGTATACCCTAGTCTTTTTGCAACAGATAGCGGCATGAGGCTTACTGATGCTCCTAGGTCACATAAACAGTTTTTGAAAGTGAGAGCATCGATTGAGCATCGCAGCGTGAAGGAGCCTGGATCCTGAAGCTTTTCTTTGCATATTATTTGCTTATGTATGATGGCGCTGCATTGATGAGTGAGAAGTACCATACTTTGAATTTCTTTAGTTTTCTCCTTGACTAAATCTTTCAAATATTTCTGAGCTGGAGGTATAAGCATTAGAGCTTCCAGAAAAGGTATCTGAAGTTCAACATCTTTTAAATATTTCTCAAAGAGTTTTTTGTATTTATCTGCCTGATTCTTCTTGTTTCTCCCTAGGAAAGGTAATGGAGGTGCATAAGCGCGCAAGTCATCAGGATTGCCTTTTTCCTTGGACTTCATAAGAATATCTTCAGGCATTGAGGCTACTCGACCTGCCACTCGAGTAGTTGACTCGAGTGGTGGTTCTACTGGTGCTTGTGTCTTCTCGTGATAATCACCCTCCCCCCTCCTGGATCTCACTGTCCTCAGGGATAGAAACAGGGCTTCGTAGTGGTAGCTCTTTTCCATTTCGCAGTGTGATCGTACTAATCGTCTGGTCTGGTAAGGGTGTAGTTACGGTCGGACTGGTATGAGTAGAATAGACCAGTGTGCGCAACGATTGTTGTTTAGTGTAGAGGTTGCTGAGTTGTTGCTTAATATCAAGATTTTGCTGCTGAAGATCAAGAGTTTGCTTCGTGGAGACAATAACAGCTTGATGTCGCCATCTGGTGCAACTGGTGGTGGAGGTGGCTGAGATTTGAGTAGCATCATGTCAACCTTCTCGTGAAGAATCTGAATATCTGATTTGCCATAGGCCTTGAATGCACGAACATTCTGAATACCTCGTCCATACTCCTCGTTGGAAATACTGTCTGATCTTGCTAAGTTTTCTACCAATATACAACCGGCTTGTGCTTCAGCGCTTAAAAAATTCCCATTGCTACCAGTGTCAAGGCACATCTTAACCATGGGTGAGACGTCACAGTATATTATGCAGAGTAATGATGCTTTGGAGAAACCGTGGTGTGGACACTTCATAAGATAACTGTTGAATCGGTCTCAAGCGTCATATAAAGTTTCACCCAACTTCTGGTGAAATGTGGATATATCTTGCCGAAACATCGCAGTTCGTTGGATTGAGAAGAATTTGGTGAGGAACGAAGCCTTACAGGATTCCCAGGTTGTGATGGAACCTGGTGGGAGAGATTTTTCCCAGGTAGTGGCTTTATCCGCTAAGGAGAATGGGAACAGTCTTAGCTTGTATGTATCTTCAGTTATCCCGCGGATCCTTGCGAGGCTGCAGATTCTTTCAAAGACATCTAGATGTTCAAGAGGGTCGTCAGATGCCCACCCGTGAAACCTGTTGTTTGAAACCATGGAAATTTTGAAATCAGCATTTGCTTCTGGAGTAGCTATTCCACGTCCCTTTGGAGTGTGAAATGGTGTCTCGTGTGAGACTATTGATGTAGCCGTGGAAAGTTGTGATACACTCGACTAGGTGACCCAGGTAGATAACTCGAGTTATAGGGGTACCTAAATATAAAGAAATGTATCAGAATTAGTAACAGGATAGAATGTAAAAGAACTAGATCTCAAATGCAATGAAATCCTAATTGTAATTCTAAATCACCCAAATGGCGCAAATTGAAACTTGGTTTTTACGTAGTAAAAAGGATGAGAAGTGATGAAACTAACACCCTAAACACAACACTAAAAGCCTGAGTTTTTAATCAATTGATAGTATAGTAAAGTGTCAATCCATCGGGTGAATGAAATTAGCAAAAAAGATGAGATCATTAACATTTAATTCTAGCCAAGTTTATAGAAGTTGTTTGTGAATACTAACAGTCCTAAATGATGCAATAGATGAATACACTTAACTAGATTCTAGAAATGCTAAAGTCTATCACTCTTTTACAAGTCATGGAATTAACAGGAAAAATCACAAAGTTTGGTATCAATCGAGTGAGTCACTCGAGTGGACCACTCGAGTGGATTGATCGAGTGACAGGAACAAAAACAGTGGATACTAAGTTAAACAATAGAAATAAACTAGAGAACTGAAATTAAAACTATTGAAAATGATAGAGATCCCAGGGAGTGGAATCATAGGGTAATCTACACTTAAATCTACTATTGGTGTTGAAAATCTAAATTCAGGGTGAATCTCTTGACGACGGATCTCACTTCTAACCCAACCCACTTTCGTGGTGATGGATCTGAAGATCTAACCCACTCGAACTTAAAGGTCCAGTGATTACAGATCTTACACTAAGGATCGATCCATCAAAGCCAAGAACGACTCATAACAAGTGAGTAGTTGGGTCGTGTCGTAAATCAACATCTGATGCACCGACTCTCATGCTATTGTGTCTTAATCCCTGGAAAAAGTGGATCTGATGGTTCAAGGCACTTTTGATGCTCATGAAGTCACCTACGATCATGCTCGAATTGGCCAGAAAAGAGCAAGCATTAAAATCACTACCCCAAGAGGGATCTAAAGCCGAATCTATGAACAATCAACAAAAACCCATAAAGATTGAGTGAAATCACCCTAATCCATCCCCGAAATCCCTAAATTCACTACTCACATATCGCGATCATCATCAAAATCAAAAACCCAGAAAAGCTTTGACCCGTCATAGATGATCCGATGAACAGAGATTCCAGAAAAATAACAGTAATGATAAATTTGATCTATTGAAATTCCCAAGAGTGCAAAAATTCGAATCAAAATCTAAAGATAAACTATAGAGAGAAAACTCAGAGAGATAAACTAATTATGCTAAAGCGGCACAGAATTAAAAATTGTCCCATCCCGTCCCAAGTTATCATTCCTCGGTATTTATACATAAGAAGTATGGATAATGAGAATTCGCTATAATTTACGGAATCTTGTCGACGCTATGCTCATCACTCGACCTAGCAGTCGAGTGGTCTGGTCGAGTAGCCTATTCGAGTTTTCATCCGAGTAGCCTCCTTAAATAACTTGAGCTTCCTTTGCAGTCTTCAACTCTATGGCTCCATGTCACGAGAGTCACGACTCCTCACAGAAACCCCTACGTGTCTTCATGGCTGAGTGGTTACTCAAGTGATGACTCCTCACAGCTCCAAATACCTGAAAATACCACATGTATGCAAAATGCATGCAAACTAATGCAAATAGACTAAATATCGTATATGCCAAATAAATGCACAAAGTGACATGGGTGATGATTAAAACCTATGCTAAGTTGCAATAAAACCATAGTAAAAACGTGCCAAAATGCAGTGTTATCACTGCCCTACAGCTTGCCATCCGGCATCACTTAGAATGTGGAAAACGTCAACTGCTTGGAGAGAAGAGAAAGATTCTTGAACAGCGGATCACCCGATGTAAAAGGTGGGTTCGTCACTACAAATGTAACCTTATCGACTCGGAGAGAAAAGGTCTTGACAAAGTTGCTCATATTCTATGCTGTATGCGTAACTATATGAGAAAGCTACGTACACGTCAATTAGCCGAAACAAAGGCACGAGATGAAGAAGAAGAACGAATGCGAGCCGAATTTCTAAAAGCCAAAGAAAGGGAAGGACATAATGCTTCCGAGGCAATGAAGGAAACTGTTTCTGAGCCCAATCCTTAGACATTGTGCTTGCTCAATTAGTGGGCTATTGGTGGCCCATCTAAACTTAGAATCCTTACTGTTAGTTTTTTTTTTCAAATCATAAAGATGTCTCTAGAAACTTGATTTTCGTCAATCTTGAAATTCAAAAAATTAATCAAGATCATAAATAATTCATTAATTGAATTTTGACTTTCGAAACTCTTCTCTTTATAAATTTGTAACTCACCATTTTCATAACACGGTCAGACATTATGTCATCATACTTATCTTCAAATTGCAACGAATCGTCATCATCGTGGAAATTCTTTGACAGGTTCATCAAGAAATATGGCAATCTGCTTTCACCCGAATCCATGCCGATCCCTCAACATAGGGATTCACCCCGGCCTTCAATTTTTTTGTCAGATTTCACCGGTGACTGTCCCTTGTGGACTGATTAAAAGATTGCCACCACGCGATCGAGATATTGATATACAATTTATAGAGAAGGTAACCTGTCAATTGTTTATTATTGTTTATTTTTACTTTTTAGAGTAAATTTATGATATCACCAATATCTAAGAAAGTTTTTTGTCAGATAATTGCGAAGCATGCAGTGCTTAAGAACGAAAGGGAAGTTCTTTGATTGAGAATGGACAAGCTGGAGGGACAACTCCGTTGGATTATTCGCGAAATCGGTATCTTGGAAGCCTCTGCATACGCTTAGCTTGCTCTCGAGTCTGAAGACTTCGACTATCATATTCTGCATTATGTTCAGAAGATGATAAAGTAGATAGAGAGTGGGACTAACTTATTCTGCGAAGACGCCTAGTTTATGAATTCAATGATCGCTTAGAATGTGTACTGTTAACATATGCACACTCATCGGTTTTGAATAATCTTTTATTTTCAATAAATATGCAAACATAAATATTTTAAAATTGTAAAAGTTGTATCTGAATAATCAGACTGCATACATACCCATATTGGGATCAAGCCAAATCGTAGTTCATAAAAAATAAAAATACAATTTAGATAGAGCTTAAAACAAGATAAAAAACAAGTGTTCCAAACTTATTGACCACTTCGCTATCCATTTTGCCAAAAGTCCTGACTGGCAAGGGCCATGTAAGATTGTTCGCAAAAAGACTGATAATTTTACCTTTCGAAAAAACTCTACCTCAGTAAGCGCGGACTTTTCTATCAGTGCGCAACGAGTCTTTGGGCTCATTGGACTTTTCCTCATATAGTAGCTAGGTCGTTGCTCTTTTCAATCCTCCTGTATGATTACACCACTCACCATATGTTCGGAAACCGAAATATAAAGGTACAACATTTCGCCAGTATCTGGTTTAGAAAGAATCGGAGGAGTAATGAGGTATGCTTTGAGTTTTTTAACAGCTTCTTTGCATTCATCACTCCAAGCGAACTGTTTGTTTCCTTTTAATAGTTGATAAAAAAAAAAGGTATTCGTCGGTTGACCGAGATATGAATCTATTGAGAGCTGCAATCTTTCCAGTCAAACGTTGCACTTTCTTGAAGTTCCGGGATGAAGGAATTGTTAGAAATGCATTGATTTGATTTGGGTTTGCTTTAATGCCTCATTGTGTTACTCTATACCCAAGAAAGTCTTCGGATGATACACCAAAGGTGCACTTCGCAGGATTAAGCTTCATGTTAAACTCGTTCATTTTGAAACACTGCTCGAGGTGTTGAATGTGCTCAGACTCTTTGAGAGATTTAACCAATATATATTCAATGTAGACTTCCATGGTTTTCCCAAGCTGCTCGTCGAACATCTTATTGACGAGGCGCTGATAAGATGCTCCGACATTCTTTAATTCAAAGGGCATCACTCTATAACAATAAATTCCTTTGTCCGTAATGAATGAAGTTTTTTCTTGATCATCCAGATTCATTCGAATCTTATTGTAGCCGAAAAAAGCATCCATGAAACTTAAGAGTTCATGCCCCGCAGTTGATTCGACAAGGCGGTCAATATATGGCGAAGGAAAACTATCCTTTGGAAAAGCCTTGTTAATGTCAGTAAAATCAACATAGACTCTCCACATTCCATTTTTCTTTTTAACTACCACGGGATTGGCGAGTCAATCTGGGTATTTGATTTCGCGAATAGAACCGGCCTTGAGAAGCTTATCCACTTTTTCATTTACCGCTTTACCTCAGTCAGGACCGAGCTTCCTTCTCTTTTGCTTGATTGGCTTAAAGCTCTGGTTAATATGCAACTCGTGGGAGATAATTGCAGGGTAGATTCCTGGCATGTCCTCGGTGGACCAAGCAAAAAAGCTTTTATGTTTTGACAAAAACGCAACTAGATCTTCACGTACCTTTGGTTCTAGTCCCGAACCGATTTTCACCATGCGCTTTGGGTGTTCCTGATCAATAGAAACCTCGACCGAAACTTTGGTAGATTGTTGCCTACTAGGAAATGCCAAACCCTTCGATTCCCCGAAGCTAGTTAATTGCTATTGAATTTTTAACATGTGACTCATGAGGTAGAAAGATTTAGAGATTTCTTGGTCTCCGTTAACTATTTTTATTCCGCTAGGAGTTAGAAACTTCATACACTGATGATAAGTTGAAGGTACTGCTTTCATCTGGTATATCCAAGGGGTGTCCAAAATGACATTAAACACAGCCGGTCGATAAAAAACTGCGAATTCAATGATCTTTGACACTCCTTTTCTGAGCACAGGTAATTTGATTATGTCGAGAGACATAGATGTTTCGCTTGTGAAAGCGATGAGCGGTGTTGGTGGCCCAACTGCCCTATTAATCCCCATCCTTTGTAAAATACTTAAGAAAATGAGATCAACTGAGCTTCTAGTGTCAACTAAGACCTTGGAAACCTCAAAGTTCGCAATACCAAGAGTTATTACCAATATATCATCATGTGGTTTTGCGAGGTACCTTAGTATCAAACTCTTCAAAGGTAATCAATGTATTGGAATCGACTCTTCTTGGTTCTCTACTCACTTTCATAATGGTGGCTCACTTATAATGTTTGCTAGCGCGAACCATATCTGGAAACATCTTTGAACCCCCGATAATTACATCTATCCTCCCTTTTGGAGGTTTTGTCGAAGTGTTCTCCGAAGTTTTTTTTTTCTTTACCGGTGGCTCCGAGCTTTGCTCTTCACGATTCTTGTGATATTGCTTGACGAACTCTTTGATCTTGAAGTCAGCGAGGTCACCAGAGGACCACAGCTCAGTCATGTGCTTTTTGAGGACACTACAGTTTTTAGTACTGTGCCTATTTACTCAATGGATGTCGCAATAAGTGTTTTCATCTCGAACCCAAGTGTTCGATGAAAGGGATCCAAGCTTTCCTTTTCTGGGTGAAGATTTCCCAACACTGTTGTTGTATGGGGAAGCCCCGAAGCGTTTGATGTCTTTACCAGTCTTTGGCTCAAATTTCTTAGTTGTAGGCGCAACTCCGGGCTTTAAGATTCAATATTTCTTCTCGAAGGTTGTCTTTTCTTCTTCAGCCTCGATCAAGTTGTTTGCTCAGAACAAAGCGTCATGGATAGTAGTTGGCTTATTAATTGTAAGTTTCAAGCGGAATCTTGACTCGTACCATAAACCATTTTGTAAAGCTGCCATCACAACAGTTTGGGATATTCTCGGGACCGGACAGGATGTCCTTGATATTGGCAATATGTTTTCTCAGAGGTTCCTGAGGACCCTGAGCCAAATTCTAAAGGACCCAGTCTACTCTATCGAGCCCTTGCACATTTTACCCGTTATTTCTTACTCCGAAGTGACCAAACCTTTAATTTGACATGCGGAAGTGGTTGACACGTGTCATGATTGGAGAGAGTGGATCCTCGGTGCGGATCCGGTATCAATAGATATGGTTTTATTTCTGTATTTGATTTTTTTTAATAATTATAATTATGAATTTGACATGTGGCAAAATCTAAAATATTAGTGACATGTGTCATGATCTCGTTAATAAGAACTTTTACATTATATTAGGATCCGTCCGATGAACGAATTTCTTAAAATTAAAAATTTGTTGTTAATTGTTTTTAGAAAATAAGTAAAAAACATGTTTTGTTAGAAAAGATAGTGATTTACATGTTTGATTTTCAACATGAATAAATTGGTTTAAATTCCTATATTACAATATCATTATTAACATGTTTAAAATCTAACCATGCACAGTAGATTTCTGTTTCATTTTGTTGTTTTTTTCCGACCATCATATGAGATCTAGAAATATGGATCCGGTGACCGAGGGATGCTGTAACACCCCTATCCGTAAAATCTGCCCTAACAATGGTGTTAACCGGTAGACCTCAAAATTTTTCTCGATAGTTTTCTAAGTCTCAAACGAGGTTTCCGGATTTCCTCAAATTCAAAGTTTATATGCACAGCGGAACTACAACACTTAAGTCATGCAAGCGAGTCTCAAAATTTCTCAAATAAATTCCATTCAACTAACCAAATCTCAACAAAAGAATTACTCAATAATTCAATAACTGAAATATCTCGAATACTCGCTAACATGGTTCTTAAGCAACTAAACATCAAACTCAAAGCACAAAATAATAAAATCAACTAAACTCAAACTCCCAATAAAACCATCCGTCCCATCCAACGCCTCCAGGTCCCGCGAGCTCCTCCTTAATCTTTATTACCTGTATCAACGAGTGGATGCGTAAACAACAAAAGTTGCCTAGTGAAGCGATCGTCCCGTCTAACCGGTTTAACGTATCCAATAAGGTTCAATTACATGCGATTAATTATGTCAATATTATTGTAAAGCAACGGTTCCCCTCAAACGCATATGCCAAAGCACATACACACAACAAATGGAACCCAAACTGTCAAGACATCAAACGCAATACCAATAACACAACAAAACAACCACACAAACAAACCGTCTCAAATACACCAACCACCGTCACGCACTCACAAATACTTGCAGCACAACCCGTAATCACAACTTACGGCTACGTACTCACAAGAACCCGCAAATACAAACCATAATCTGTGCCATAAACCACAGTCACGCAACTCACCTTAATATCTCAGAGGCTTTTGATTAACCTACAGACACATAAGATCAATCAATACAAATGTCCAACCAACACTCCAACAAAATACATACCCACAATCACAAAAACCCTTACCGATTCTGGTCCGCGTGAGCTATGCTAACCAAAACCCCAAACTACTCAAGCTTCTCAAATATCTCTGCCACAGAACCACTAAACATCTTAAATAACCCAAAACTATCGGACCAGAACACTGGATTTACGATGAAATTCGCTTACCAATCGACGAACTCTCGGACGAACGGTAAAGCTCTAGGGGTTCACGAACAACTCCTCAAATAGATCGACAACTGGCAGATTTTCTGTGATAGATCAACATTAATACCTTAATAACGAGATCTGATTGAAACAGAATCACAAAAATCACAAAGTAATCGCTTACCCCTTCACGAACCTTGATTCTCGGCCAAATTCTCCAAAACTCGAAGCTCTAGGGTTCTTAGCTCTGGCTGCGCAAAATCTCTGTGTTATGCGACTCTAAAACCCTCAAAACTCTTATACTAATCGTCCCTTAAGTTTAATCCACGAATTGGACCTTGGTCCTTAAGAAAAACCCACCAAAAACTCACAAATAATGGCCCATCTTCATAATATGACTCGGACCTTCACACGACCGCCTTATTCCATACTTAGAATATATTTTACGAGTTTGGGTCTTGACAAAACTTGATTTGACTGAACCAATCAAATTTGGGTCACAAAACACCTTAATCCGCATATCCGGTTCTATAACCAACCCAAAATATCAAAATCTCCTTAAACCGATTTCAGCTTGTTCAATTATCATTAATTCCCAAAATATTAGGATTGATCGAAACAGAAGTTGATTTGACCGAGCTAATTGGTCCAAGCCCAACAATTTCCCCTATTTGGTTTGTAATCCTTCTTTAATGAATCCTGGTCCAATCAAGATTTCTAGATGGCCCAGCCAAATTCCACCTCGACCCAACTTAACCATTTTCCAAAATAATTCAACCCTGACTTCCCCAGCCTGAGCCGACCATTTTCATTTTTCGGACAAAAGTTGTCCTAAATCTGACCAAACCTGTCCGGATCCGACCAGAATTGTCCGAACGTGACCAAACTCCATTTTTCCGACCATACTTGTCCATTTCCAGACCAAACATGTCCATTTCCAGACCAAATTCCATTTTCCGACCAAACATGTTTTTCCGAACACACATGTCCGAACGACCGAATCTGTCCGAATGACAAAACCTCGGAATTTCTCGACTGACCGTAACATTGCCCGTACCGAGAATCCATTGCCCGGAAAACGGGTGTTACAGATGCTCTCGGTCATATATGGGGGATACATTCTTCTATAAAGATATATGTTGTCCATTTGTGATCAATGTTTCAGATATTTTATCAGTTTTCAACCGAATATATTTTTCCTCTCGTACATTCAATCGCTAAAATCCTTCATATCTCATACTCTATTTATGAAGTTATTCGGTTTTTGCGGATTCACATCAATAATCATCTTCAATCTCCAGCAAAAGCCCTACGGCCAGAAAGCTACATATTATATCGGTTGAAAATCGATATAATATCTGAACCATAGAAAAGTAGAGGGACAATGGAGATCTTGCCGGAAATATATCTTACCTAGATATATGCGAAAACATAGTCACTGGTCACCAGATCCCTTTTTCATATCTCACACGGTGATTGAAAAACAAATAAAAATAAAACACTAAAATATATTAGAAGTGATCTAAATTTTAATATGTTAATAATGTAATTGTAATATAGTAATTTAAATTAATTTACTGATGTAGAAAAATAAACTTATGTATATAACTATTTTTTACTTACATTGTATATAACTTTCTTCTCTAATATGTTTTTTTCTTCTTTTACTAAAACAATTTGAAGATATATTATTAACAACACAATTTTAATTTAATATTTCTGCTTAAATATAATTTATTTTAAAATTTTAAAACTCGTCCATTAGAAAATTTCAATATTTCACAACTCTGGTCAACAATAATTTTGTTTTTAATTGGAAAATTAACCTATTGTTATTTTTTTTAAAGAAAAAAAGAAAAAAGGAAAAATCTCTGAATAAATACCAAAGGTTGACCCAACAAAAAAAAAATACAAAGGTTTTGTCCACATATATATACAATCGCATCTCTATATTCCATACACCTCTCACTCTTTTTCGTCTCCCTTATCTCCGCCTCTAGGGTTTCTCTATCATCCAAATCCGAAAAAGCTCGAAACTATGGCGGACGAATCTCAGTACTCATCCGATACTTACTCCAACAAACGCAAGTACGAAGAACAAACCGCTCCTCCTCCTCCATCAACACGTAGACCTACAGGTTTCTCTTCAGGTCCGATCTCATCTGCTTCACCTGATCTCACCGCAGCCGCCGTGGCACCACTGCCGTCTTCGTACAACAGCGTACCTCCACCAATGGATGAAATCCAAATAGCTAAACAAAAGGTTCAGGAAATCGCTGCTCGTCTTCTCAATAGTGCTGATGCTAAACGTCCTCGTGTTGAGAACAATGGTGGTTCTTATGATTATAATGATAATAAAGGATTTAGCTCATATCCTTCTGGTTCGTTTCTTTGAACTCTCTTTCTTATGTTATGGAATTAGGGTTTCGAAATCGAAACTTATCGATTTGTGATTTTGTTTTTTTAGAGAGTAAGCAGATGTCAGGGACGGCTCCGTCTTCGATTCCAGTTTCGTATGGTAGCTTTCAGGGAACTACTAAGAAGATTGATATTCCGAATATGAGAGTTGGTGTTATTATTGGTAAAGGTGGAGAAACGATTAAGTATCTTCAAGTTCAATCGGGAGCTAAGATTCAGGTTACTAGGGATATGGATGCAGATCCTAATGCTGCTACTAGGACTGTTGATTTAACTGGTACGCCTGATCAGATTTCAAAGGCTGAGCAGTTGATTAGTGATGTTCTTCAAGAGGTAGTAGTAGTTGTTTATACTCTTTGTTGATTAGTTTTGTGTGAAAGTTATTGAATTTGATTACTAATGGTGTTTTTGATGATTTTGATTTAAGGCTGAGGCTGGTGGTTCAGCTGGTTCAGGTGGAGGAGGGTCACGTAGGATGGGTGGACAGCCAGGAGCTGATCAATATGTTATGAAAATTCCTAATAATAAGGTACTTAATGCTCTGGAGATTGACCGATTTCTGTAATATTGTTCTTGTATGTAATACACAAACTGTTCTAGGTTGGTTTGGTCATTGGTAAAGGAGGTGAAACTATCAAATCTATGCAAGCTCAAACTTTAGCTCGAATTCAGGTTTGTATTTTTTATTTTCATATGTTTAGCTTTCTTGGAAACTACAGCTGGTGAAATTGTTACTAAACCTGTGGTAATTTGTTTGCAGGTTATTCCTTTGCATTTGCCCCCTGGAGATCCGACGCCAGAACGAACTTTGCAGATTGATGGGACAACTGATCAGATTGAACATGCAAAACGTTTAGTTGATGATATCATCAGTGGCGAGGTATGTTTGATTGTTGTGGATTGTGGCAGGCTTCTGCATTGTCTTTTTTCTACATGAAATTGATATTGTGTTTTGATTACATTATTTAGTTGTCATTAACTTTAGGTTTGTCTAGCATATCCCTTAATCTGTTAACGTCAGAGTCACAATTATAAGATGATAGGTGATGTAGGTTATTCTAGTTTCACTTAGTCAATGTATCAGCTGCTAAGTACTTAATTAATTGTGCTGATGATACTCTTCGTATGCCTTTATATCCGTCAGTATTAGCTGCTTATTTGCAGGGAAAGGTTCTCTATTTTATGATAATCACATCTACAAAATGACCTTTTCTGATTTTCTTGACTTCTTACTTAAAGATATTTCATCTTGATAATCCTTAGCTTTGAAATTGTAAGATTATATGTTTTCTCTTCATCCTCTGTTCACTGTTTATCAGTACCTTCCTACATGGAGATTCATGCTTATGTTACCATCTTCTTGTTGCAGTTTTTATCGGCCTTTCCTTATATTTTCACTCATCTTTTTTATAATCCAAATTTTAATGTGTAACATGGTTCTTCATGACTCCTATTGTTACCATGATATATTCTTTAGCATATTCTCTTTCAAATGATATTTTCATAGTAGAAACTTCTTGTCTATAATTATGGAGTATATGCAGACATCTATGTTTCATCGCTTCTGGTCACGGCAAAGATGACTAATCTACACTGGTATGGGTAGCCTCTGTGAGATTGCTGAATAGTTTCAGTCTAACCTGCTGTGATAATATTTCTAAACAGTTTTGCCAATAAATATGTTACTCTTTTTGTTACATTGTGCTTCATCATTTTGTTTGTCAAAATCTTTTCCCTTCAGCTATTACTTCTAGTTTCCATCATCAGGGTATGACAAAAGGTGGGCGACTGACATATGAAGACCTATTAGCCATTTCTTCATATCAATATTTTGCTAACCTAGTAACTGTTTTTATTCTGCCCTGTTTGCTTGCCTCAAATATTCCTGAATTCATTTCTTATTTAATCCTTTAGCCATACTTTATTCCTGAGAGTTCATGCCCCAGCTTTATGAGTATTGATATTGCTTGTAATGGCACTCTTTAGTTGTTATTAGGTTATTTTGCTACACAAACTTTGCCTGAGAAAATAGGTTCCATGTTATATATATGTTGCTTTGTACTGCAAAAGCTTCTATAGTATTTGTGGTTTTTCTTGCACCCATTTTATCTCGGATAGGGAAAGGGATGGGCTTCTGCAGGAGTAACCCAATAATTTCACCAGTAAGTACGGTATGTAGGCGTTACCATTATTACCCTTCTAGAATATGATATGATCTTGGTTGATCCTATATGGACAGATATTGGTAAATGACATAACCTTGTATGTATCTCTCAATCTAGTCTTTGTATCTGCTCTATATGTCTCTGCCTCTGTTCATGTGTTTTTATGCTGTGTTGTGTGTTTCTTTCCCCGTAAGAAGTTTACCTAAGTTTATTATTTTAATGGTTTATTTTATGCAGAATCGTATGAGAAACTCATCAATGGGTGGAGGCTATCCACAACAAGGTGGTTACCAAGCCCGCCCTCCATCAAGCTGGGCACCACCTGGTGCTCCGCCAGCACAACCTGGTTATGCTGGTTACATGCAACCAGGAGCATATCCGGGTCCACCTCAGTATGGTCAATCTCCTTATGCAAGTTATCCTCAACAAGCTTCAGCTGGCTACTCCTCTTCCTGGGATCAATCCTCTGTGCCACCATCTCAGCAGACTGCGCAAGGTGAGTATGATTATTACGGTCAGCAACAGTCACAGCCACAAAACAGTGGTGGTAGCTCAGCCCCACCAACAGATACCACTGGGTACAATTACTACCAGCATGCTGGATATGGTCAAGGATACCAGCAAGATGGGTATGGGGCTTACAATACCTCCCAGCAATCATATGGTCAAGCTGCTGGGTATGATCAACAACAAGGTGGTTACGGCAGCACTACTAATCCAAGCCAAGATGAAGATGCATCTCAAACTGCTCCACCATCATCGGCTCAGCCTGTCCAGGCTGGGTACGGTACAACTGGTCAACAGCCACCACCTCAAGGTAGTCAAGCAGGGTATGGAGCTGCTCCAACTTCTCAAGCTGGTTACAGTAGCCAGCCACCAGCAGCTTACAGTTCTGGCTATGGAGCACCACCATCAGCTGCAAAGCCACCAGCTTATGGTCAGAGCCAGCAATCTCCTGGCGCTCCTGGCAGCTATGGTAGTCAGTCTGGGTATGGCCAACCAGCTGCGTCAGGATATGGACCGCCTCCATCGTATGGGTATGGTCAAGCACCACAGGGATATGGGTCTTATGGAGCATACCCGCAAGCTGCAGCTGGTGGAGGTTACTCTTCTGATGGATCTGCTGGAGCAGCAGCCACCGCTGGTGGTGGTGGTACGCCGGCTTCACAAAGTGCTCCACCTGCTGGACCGCCCAAGGCATCACCAAAAAGTTGATATGTTTATGGATAAGTTTGAGCTGTTATACAATTACAGGCTTTCTTGCTGTGTTCTTTATCCACAAGAGATTTCTTAATGATTGTGTTTGATGTTTTAGTTCTTTTAACTTCTCTTTATATTATGATAATGGTTATGTTTTACTTGGTCCGATCCAATGTCTCTTTATACATTGATTTCAGATTTAACCCAAACCAAAACTGAAAACTATAAATGGCCAAGACAACAAAATCGTTTTCACAATATTGATTAACTACTTGTTTTATATTGATAACGCTCCATGTAATTAGAGTTACCAAAAGCAATGAGTCTAGAAAATTTTGTAGTTGGTATGTGATTAAGCATACACCAAATTTCAATATAAAAGTACTGAAAGATCTCAAGTATAGAA
Organism: Cardamine occulta; assembly: GCA_028015245.1. Classification (NCBI taxonomy): domain Eukaryota; kingdom Viridiplantae; phylum Streptophyta; class Magnoliopsida; order Brassicales; family Brassicaceae; genus Cardamine; species Cardamine occulta. The sequence goes on from CM051374.1 coordinate 11,047,574, forward strand.
ACGTTAACACAATATGTCTATGTAGTTTTTACTCGATACATATATGTTTGTTAATGTCGACCGAAGTTTGATAACGAGGAAAGATGGTAAGTTGAGAAGGCTAAAGGGTGAATGGATGCAGATGATGTCTTCACTCAACTTGTGAAAAACCTCCACCAGTCTCAGCCTTTGTTCTACAAAAGAAACAGAGTTCACAACTGAAGAATTTGACAGAAAGCGTAATTTGGTTGTGAGGATTTCAAGCATCGAGGCTTACTTGTGATCTGAAGGATTTGGTCTGATCTCATATACGATTGTCGCAACAACATCCCTTTTCAACTGTTAAGATAACCAATGGTAAGAAGAGTTAATCAACAATCATACCATATAACAGTAGCAGCATGCATTTGTATGCAAACTTACCTGTGTTGCTTCACCTTTGAACCCGATATAACATATTTGGGTTATGTCACCTCCAAAACTCTCAGGGAAATGCAATGTGATGTTCCCAACACTTTGGAATTTTGAATACCTAATCATATTCCACAGTTTCACTGTATCAGACCTCTCTCACTTTTGACAAGTTCAAGCAAACGCATTTTTAGTTCAGTAAAGGGTAATGCTTGATTCATATAGACTTCTTAAGATTTATTACATAGAGTCTGCAGAGTCTATTACAACCTAGTGAAAACGATATACCTGGTCTGGTATTCTAAGACCCCTTGCAAATTTTCAGCTAACTCCCATTCCTTGAAAAGAATTCACAAACGTTTTCTGAATTAATGCAATTTTATTTTGGCATTTTGGTAAGAAAAATACTCACAAGGTAACTAATACCTGAACGGCTTGCATGCTCTCTGCATCTGAGAAGTCAATCCCTTCGCGATTGATGAACCTAATTTTGAGACAACAATAAACTTTCTGTGTGTTTCCAAATGAAGAAACAGTATCCAAAATTCAAAACATGGATACAGGAAAAGTTTTGTAATGTAGTTAAGACATACACTCTCAACTTAGAAGGACTTGTTCCTTCAGGGCCACCAATAATTGAAATGCTCTTGATCTTGACGTCTGATGTGAATCTACAATAATCATGACATAAATGGGTTGAACATCCAAAAGTAAAACATGGACTGTATCTAGTTCTTTCAAGTCAATGATCTGAAGTCACTATATTTCTATATGCATACCAATACTATTTGTAGGAATTTGAAGTCACAGGTCAGTAATTGGTGTATTCAGCCAAAAATAAAAGGTCGTAAAGAAAATGCTAGTTAGAAGAAGCAGAACAAGAAAGCGCTGACATACGGTACAAAAACAAGCAATTCAGGGTCTCCCTCATTGCTCTCCAAATGCTCCTGTAAGCAAGAAAAATTACCATTTTCTTTAGACATTATCATAAACACAGCTTTATACATATACACTGCATATAAACATGTTATTCGACGAAAGGTTCATATAAATTAAGGATCCTCCATTAGCTTAAACATGGTATTGGTTAATGACTTATAAATAAGTGAGCTCTCACACACTAAAGGCTAAATTTTTTTTTATAGAATCATATAAGGGCCTATTAGTCTACAATAATCACATATGGGATTGCTTAATGGTGTGTTACCGTATTAACTCCCTAGCCTAAACTAAATTTTGGTTTGAAAGTTTACACATTTGCTATGATCCTTACCAATCTTTAAGTTATCAAATATTTTCTCAATAAAAGAATAAAATAAAGTTATTGTGAAGATTCTAAAGTACCCCAGAAGAGTGTAATCGTTGTTCCCATGCTTTGAAGACTGATTTTGCACTTCCGGAAACAGATTCATTCAGAGCAGAGACCTGAGAGACCAAATTATACAATTAAGTAAAATAAAATAAAAACACATTAATTCCCAAATTCTGTATTTGGAAACCCTAAATAAAAATTCACACACCGTTTTCTCATAAACCCAATATAAAATCCAAATCAGAATATATTTAACAGCATCAATTGAAATTTTCTAGTTATTTGGATTGATTAAACGTGATAATTGAAGATTTAGATATAATTTGAGCAAAAACGGAAGAGGAAAGTGATAGTAGAAAAGAGATAAGAGACCTTGGGGAGATCAATGTGTTTGTAGAGAGACCAATCGGAGGAACACTCATGATCCTCGCAGTTGTGATCATGCGTACACGACATTATCAAATACTGATTATTTCTTCGGATAAACACTAATCAGAGGATCGTAAGAGCAGAAAATTCCAGAAACTGTAAGAGCAGAGATGGTGGAAATCAAACTAGGAACGAATGAATATCATCGGTTCGCTTTAAGGATTTGCTCTTATCCCCCTCTCTAAAAACAATTCAGCCGAGATATCCCCTTCTTACTTTTACTTTATTTTATAATTATTTTTAAATTATATAGTGGTCAAATGTCTAAAAAACCATAGACAGTTACATAATTTACATAAAAAAAACCGTAATCCTCCATAAAGAAACCTAGAATTTACTCAGTTTATAGTAATTGATTTTTGGAGAACTTGTTTAGGGTCCGAAATGTACTAATTAGGGTAAATGATGGTGAATGAGGGTTTGGTAGTGGTGTGAGAAATCTAGAATATGGTTTTACATAAATCATGTTTGAGTTAATTGGGATTGAAAACGGATATGTGAGAAATCGGAAATTGGAGTTTTGTGTTTAGTATATGATTTAATGTGTTTTTTTTTTCTAGAATTGCAGATATCGCACGAACAAAAGAACCCAGAATTTCGAAATCACCCTATACGGCGGAAGGGAAGAAGAAGAATGTTTAGTTCATTCTTATTTATGATGTTACGATGTTGACCTTGTGTTGTTGTTGGTTTTATTTTGCCTTTGTTGATTGTGGAACTAAGGTCTGGGACAACTTAGGTTATTGGTTTTGCCTTTTGTTGAGTGTGAAACTCGTATGTCTGAGACCACTTAGGTACAAGTGTGCTCTTTTGTACAACTGGTACTACTAGGTATTGATACATAAAATGATAATTTTAATATTTAATAATTTTATTTTAATAGTTTCTGTTAATTTTAAATATTTAACTTAGTATTAGTTTAAATTATTAATTTTAATTTTAATGATTAAATTAATTTCTATGTAAATATAAATTTCAAATTAATTAAAAAATTCATTGAAACTAAAAAACAAGAAAAGTGTTTAGGATCTAACAAAACCAATCACTGAAAGTAGTTAGGATCTCATAAAAAATACATGGAAAATACCTAGGATCTAACAAAAAAGTACATAAAATATTCGAAAATGATTTAACATAGGTGTACCATGGTCGTAACTAATTTTTCAGTCGTACTCTGCAATGTATATAGTTGTACTTTGAGAGATTAAAATTTAATTAGTTATACCAAACTGAAAATTAATTTTTTGTAGTTATACATATCACATAAGATCTATAAAGTACATTTACTATAGTTTCACAAAAAAAAATATGTAAAAAGATATTTTTTTAGCATTTTGGTAATTTCAAGTGTTTCACATCTAAACAAACCCTAAGAATATAAGATATTTCTTGATCAAATATGATGTAATATGACCAATAAACAAAAATTCAATTTTTGTTTAAGTTAGATAGATGATATTGATATAGAATGAACAAGTTAACACAAACATGGTCTTTACATTATAAATAAGCAAACTTAAAGTCAAATTCAACATAGTTGCAACCACAAATTTATCTAGTTGTACCTTAACATAAATGAACACAAACTACTCTTTGAAATACAAATAACCAAACAATACAGAAACAACAACACAAGCATATAAATTAAGAACCATTACCACGCCCTACCAACTAAAGATGCCTCCCCCATGTTGACTTGATCCTTGGCCACTTTGATTCGATCTTCGGCCACTTTGACTCGAACTTGGGGCACTTTTAGTTTCGAATTAGCTTCATCTATCATCATCTTCATGCATATGCTATGAATTAATTCAGATGCCTCTATAGATGCCTTCATCACTAACGTGTATATTCGATATTCGCATTGAATCCATTCCACATAATCTCCATTATTTGAATAATATTCTTCATACTTAAAATATATGATTATGCATCGAATATTATTCATGTTACCCTGAAACTAATAATAAAAATAACATTCGATATTACTTCCGGTAGTCTCAGTAGTACCAAGTTGTACAAGTTTTACTATATGTACCCAGTTGTATCAGTTGGACTCGTTCTGGGTAATTTCATGTTTATCAACGATTTTGATTTCTATCTAGTTACGATTCAATGTGATTTACCCAACAAAATCCATAAAATATCAACTATTAACACTGTAAGACACTAATTTATCAAAGACTACATGTTTAATAACCCAATGTGCACAAAAAAATAGAAATCTATAATATATCATAATTTTAATACTAGACAAAGAAAAAAAATCACCTCAAATAAAGCTTCAACCTTCTATCAATGGTGGTTTCCCCGTTAGATCACGCCAAATCGAAGAATGAAGAAGAAGATCAATTAAATACAACACATGTCTTCATATTATTGGTTCACAATTTATTTTCTCCAATAAATTTTAACCAAAAAAAACCAACTACAAATCTCTCTCTTCCACATCACTTTTGTTTTTCAAAATTTTTTTTTTTAAATAAAATTATTTTATTCAAAAGAATGAAAGTTAGTTTTGGTATATCACTTAAGAGAGGATATAACTATTTTAATAAGGGATACTCTGAAAATGTTCTTTTTCTGAGGGACATCTGAGACAATTCCCCTCGCTTTAAAGCCCGTAAAAGAGAAAATCCGAATAAATGACGACGTATTAACTTTTGCAAAACGCAGCGTTTTGGGTTTCATATGATCTATGAGGTTTTTTTTTTTTGGTATCTAGAATATATTACCGTTGAATTAACACTTAAAACATATTACAATTATCATCAGGTTAGGCTGTTTAGCCACAAAAATATTTTTTTATAAATAAATAGCAAACTTTCGTTGAAAGATTTGAACCCTCAACCTTTTTGATAGGTCAACTACACACTACCAACTGAGCTAAGACGTTATATTGATTATATCACAAATATACATAATAATATTGGTAATCACAAAACTCCCAAATTAAAAAAAAAAGTTTTTCAATCTCTCACCACAATCATCCCTTTTCTGCCACGACGCCATTATACCTGCAACTTCGAGTCGACGAATGTAATTAGTCATATGACATCAAATCCATCAAAATAACGGCGTTTGGACTCAATCTCTTCTCCAAACCGTTGGATTCCCTCTTCTTCTCCTCCCTTTCATCCTATTCACCACCAAGAAGAAACACAACCGTCATCAACAACACATCTCTTCTTCACTCCCATTTTCGCAGCTTTCATTAACAAAATGGAAATTGAAATCCCTAAATTGCGAAACACAACCCCTAACCTTTAAAATCGAAATCTCCAAATCTATTTAGGGTTTTATCTTCTACCACCACTGCCTTCTTCTTCTTCCACGATGGTAGTGAGGGATTGAGAAATCTCTTTTTTTTTTTTTAATTTGGAGATTTTGTGATAACCAATATTACTATACATGTTTGTGATATAGCCAATATAACGTCTTAGCTCAGTTGGTATTGTGTAGTTGATTTATCAAAGAGATCTCTTTAACAGGAATTTTCATACACATAATTGATAGGTAAAAAACTCTTAAAAGTTTTGCCCTATAGATTGCAAAATAAATATCAAATTCCACGATTCAAAATACCAAAAAATCGTTGTAATGTGATTGTATTATAAGTATTTAGATAGTTCCAGAGCAATTCCAAGTAAAAAGTATAATATATCTGGGAAAATATGTGTTACAAGTTAAAAAAAAATAATTCGAGCGAAAATAATGGAGAGTTACAAGTTGATATTAGTCAAATGATGCATCATCAAGGTGATACACATCCATTAGTAATATCAAAGCAATATATTCACCATGGAATATTTGGTTATATATTACTATTAGTAACAGTTGTATGTACATTATTGCTTACAAGCCAAGATAATTGAAAACACTACATGAATTTAAATTTAGTATTTTATCGAAATATTATGAGATTAGCTTCTTCAAAAAGTAGGCTTATATTTTTATTTTTATATAACATCAGGTCAAGTAAATTTGTTACCAGCTACAACATATTTGTAGATGCGATGAACAATATATTTATTGTCAGTTCGGGATTCATGATGCGGTTAGAGGGTGAAGATTTTTCTGAGAGAAGGTACTACCTAGTCAAAAATGTTTTTCTGTTTTCAAAAAATGATATTTTGTTTCGTTGACGAAAATACTCTTGGACATTAGTAGTGTAAATGTGTTTTCCTTTCCGTAGAAAATTTCAAAAAGGCAAAGCCTACAAGTAAATATTTTTCACACTTTTACATTCTTTAATTCACATTTATGAGTGTAAAATATCAGACCATTAATTAACTATTTCTCTAAGTTTCATAGGTGAGCTTGCAACATTTCGAAGACCTGATAAGGCTTCACCCTAGGAAATCGAGAATTGAATGCCTTCAGCAAATAATCTTCAAACATCTTTTTCAGAAAATAATTTCTCGTCTAGTTAATGAAAAAAGAGTAAAATATAACATTTCTTTTATCTTTTACATTAACTTGACAAGAATAACTTTTTAGCAAAGTTGATTGGAGAATATTTGATGAAGGCCTTAATGCTTGATTTCCCATGGTGAAACTTTATCAGATCGTAGAAGTTTTTTAAGCTCATCTCATTGAACCAAAAAAATAGTTAATTAATTAATAATATGATATTTTAATACTCATAAATATAATTTAATAGAATATAATGAGAGTGTGAAAAAATTTTAGTTGTAGGTTGTGTCATTCCAAATCCTTCCAATGAGAGGATAAACCATTTACACAACTATTCGTTCCATAGTCATTTAGTCAATAAACCAACAATGTGTTATTAATATTTTATTTTAAAAATCAAAAAAATATTTTAATAGGGGTTACTTTCCTTCAAAAAAATATTCACCCTCAAACGGCATCCAAAATCTTGAACCAACAGTAAATTTCTTACTGCATCTACAAATTTATCATGGCTTGACCTGATATATATAACAACCAAACTGTAAGAATATTTTTAAAAGAAACTAATCTAATGAATTTTTTATAGAAAAGGTACCATGTGTGTTATTGTCTGATATTTTTAAACCCCTGGTAAAATGAAGAAATACTGGCTTATGTTGAAAGCCATTAGAAATAGGGAATATAACTTTTTAAACATACAAATTAAGAAAATTGGTTATTTCTTAAATTAAACTTTGGTACTAAATCGTAAAATTTTCACTCATTGTCACTTGTCGCATCAAATAAATCTATGCATAAACCTCATTTGTTTCTTTTTTCTCCTAAACTCAAATAATTTTTGTGTGAATGATGCGAGTTAGATTGGGTGAAGTTGCTAGATTCTTAGAATCGATGTTGTGTGTATCATATCTTATCTTAGACATTAGATGCGAGATAGTAAGGCTAGATGAATGTTTAATTAAACTCATGGGAATGGAGGGAATCACCTTCACTTAATATCGTTCTTTAATCATGTTTCCTTTAAAAGATATGCATGTTTTTACTCTAGGAGAAATAACACAAAACACTGTTTTATGAGGTTTTAAAGGAAGGGACACGTGACATGACTTATTGGGCCAAATCTGCCAAACAGTTGTCACATAACCACAAGCCACATTTGATGATCAAGAATCTTTGTAGGTAAAGTTAGTTTAGATAATTCAAATAGATCATCATTAATAGAGATTGTTGATTGTTCTCAAATTTGAATGCGCCGACATTATTCAAAGAAGCATAAAGAGTAACATCAAAGACAACATATAGGGCATATTATATCATGATTTTTAAAAACAAAATTGGTTAAATTTGCAATAGCTCGAAATTCAGAATATACTTCATGAAGCAACTTTTTTTGCACACAATCTTGCCAAACAAAAACAACCACTCGCAAAAGCTTTACTGTAAAATCAATTTCTTACATAGATGATATCATATTTGCAGTTGTTCAAGAATGCTTAAGCTCTGCACCTTTACTTCACTGCTCAATCATCCCGCTGGAGTTCCACGGTGTCGCCTTCCCGTGTGAACAAGTCCACCAGATCTCCAGGAAACTTCCTCCTATCTCCAGCGATGTCCCTAGACCGCTGCACATCCACAACGTCATGATGCTGTTGGAACAAGCCGCTACATGCTTTGTTTCCTCGCCAATTCTCCTCCTTTGTTCCTCTCTCACTTCATATTATCCAATTCACTTTCAAACTGGTAAGACAAAGATGCATATGCAAATGAGGCAACTATTCTCCTAAATATGCTAACCAAACACAAGACTTCTATAAAAAAATGCAATAAAACATGCTAAAATGCCAACCTATCAATGTGATACGATCATGGGAAGTTGAGCTTAATTTTCGTGGCATGAAGATTTCGTGGGCTTAAGATTTTGAGAATAAGAAGCATGAAGATTTTGTGGGCTTAATCTCTTAGTGTTGGAATATTTTGAAGCGCCAAAATACCATGAGAATAGCCATTTTCAAAGAAATCAAATCAGACAACTTTCTTATTATTTTTGGAAGTTTTGAGTGATTTTCATTTTCATCAATAGTGCGTATATCCATTGATTGATTCGGTTAATGGTCCGTAGATCCATTAATCAAATGTCAATTACAATCAAAACTGATTTTCTTTGGTGCGTATATGCGTAGTAAATCAAACCGATTTTTTTCATTGATGTGATTTCCATAATAAGCTTACCGGTTAGCTTACTTCATACAAGACAATGATCATATGAGGAATCCAATGTACAAAATAAAAATAAGACTTGATGAGTTGTCACGACTCGAGAAGTTGTCTTTTTCTTTATATATATATATATACTAGGTAAACTCCCGCGCTATGCGTGGGTTAGCTTTATATATTTGGTTTAGCTAATTTGGTTTTTCTTTTCTTTAAAGCATTGAGCATTTTTTTCATTAGCTTATGTGAACTCGTGCAGATTAGAATAGTAAAATCTTAGTTCATCAAACCAGTATAGGATTTTATGTGAAATGTTGTACGGGTAGAACTACATTCAATCTTTAGTATTATTACATCTTTTGGAGCACATGAATAACTTCACCTATTAATCAGTTCCGTTCAGAAATTGTGAGGAACTCCACAAATTCTCAAATTAAAACAGAGGACAAAGTTAAGATAGTTGTTTGTTAAATCAAAATCAATCTGTAACAGAAAAATGCTGCCTGAATTTATCAGAGCAAATACTTATGTATATAAATACATTCAATATAATACAAACTTCTGATGCTGAGCTTGTTAACTCCAAAGTTTAAATGAGTAATAGTGAAAGTCAGACCATTTCGTACATGTTGATATTTACGTTTTCAAGAATTTTAAATGGCGAGCATAAACAATGATGAAAGAGTATAAGAAAATATACCAACCACCAAGACATGAAATATATGGCAACTCTTCTCTTTGTCCCCTCCTTGACAGCTTACGCATTGGCTTCTTCAGAATGCAAGATCTCATAAATCTGTGTGGACTCGTATATTGGTACAATCCTATCAGTCACATTTCAAACTATACTTCCTCCCTCAGTTATGCAGGTCCTTAATCATATTTGGTCTTATATTATATATAAGATTTTATAGGTAGACTAATATATATATATATATATATAAAGTAATATGTTGCTCTCTTCTCATGATGCCACATCATCATTTTCTTACTCTAAAATTTTGACATCTGAACATACTCATTAACTATTCTTCTAATATTTATCTTTAATTGATTCTCACTTAAACTCTAATATTATGACACATAAACAATTATTTTTTATTAATTTTAAGTTTACATTTTAAGTTTCATAATAACAACAATAATAATTATGAAAAGAAACTGAAAAATCATCTCCTTAGAAAATAATCTTTAAAACTCTAATTTAATAGTTTTAGCCTTATTGGATTTATTTATATAGTTTTCCAAAATGTTACCTTCAAAGAAATAAATCAAAGTATTAATAATAATTATTCTCTCTAATCTAATAGTTTTAGTCTTATTAGATTTATTTTTATAGTTTACAAAATATTTACCTTCAAATAAATAAATCAAAGTATTGATAATTATTATTATAATTTCAATTTTTTGTCAAATTAGAATTGAACTTATGATTAAAAAAAATCATTTAAAAATTTTATGAAATTATGATATATAACTTAAAACAATCAATAAGGATTAGTTCAAACAAATGTACATAAAAATTAAAATACATTCATTACATTTATACTGTCAGATTTATAATTACAAAAAACTATTAAATTTAAATAGCTTAAATGAAAAAACAAAAAATATGCGTTTAGATGGTCAAAATCGGTGGTCAAACGAATAAGTATTCGTTCAACAGTGGAATACTCACAGGAGCTCATAGAAGTTTGAATGACAACTCTAAACTTTTAAAGGACATATGAGAATGCATGTTATAAGAGATAAGCTCCGATATCCCAAAACGTTGAAATATTCAAACCAATCTTAAAGAGAAAAAATGAGTAAAGTCTTATAAAGAAAATTTACAATGTTCAGATCAATGAGAATACATCGAGAATGACTCAAAAAGGGAAACATTAGAAGATAGTTAAAGTTAAGTATATAGCGAGCAAACATATTGTATGTGGTTCAATCTGTTATCGTGTTTTCATTATAAGCGCTTTTTCTTTCTTCCTGCATTTACGACAATGACTAACTGAACTTTGGAAACTATGTTTATTTTACTGCAAAAATTCCAGCAAATCAAATCATGTTACATAGAGACAGACACATACATACATTAACATAGGACATGCAGTAATTAAAAGATTACATTGACCAGAAAGAAGAACTCATGAAAGTGAATTACATGTCCAAGTCAAAACTTCATAATCTCTTTAGTTGGGCATCACCCTCAAGGTTTAAGTGTTGAATATAAAGATCATTATTCATTGTCTAAGCTCTGTTTAGGTGAAAGATTACAAGACAATAGTATAACACTTATCTAACCTTATTCGATATATCATAATCTCTATATTGCGGATGAGTATAATTCATGAATGGGGTATTTAATCTTATATAGAATAGCCTTTGTTGCAGATTTTGATTTTGAGTCTTTGTTGAACAAAAACGATAAAACAAGATAAACACATATAAATTCATGAGGTTAAGCATACAAAAAAATATCAAACACAAAAAAAATGGAGAACAAATAAACACAATATACCAAAAAACAAAAAATATAAAAAAAATGAAGAACTCTATTATTGACTAACAATAATCTAAATCTTTAATTAAAATCCCGCCCGAAGGGCGGGTCACTCACTAGTATATATATATATAGACTAATTTTTGGTTATAGAGCATATCGGAAGACAGAGATAGTTCACATCAAGGCAAGGTAACATAACTTCGGTGAAGAAAATAAAGAAAATACCTTTTACGTACATTGGCTTTAAAGTTGAACGACGACATAGCAAAGGACTTCTATATGAATAAACTATCTTGAGACCTCAGATTCGTTTAATACTCTGAGAGAAGCAGCGGAATTTTCAACTTGCAAGTTGAACGTTAAAAAATGCCACCAACCAGATAGAAGACCTAACTCAATTACTAACACTTATAAAATATATTTTTATTTAAATACAGGAATAGCCGGATCGGAAGCTAAGACGATGAGATCATACATGACCACATAGCACATAACACAGAGCATAACAAACCACCTTAGAACACGGCACCATCTCGAGTTTTTGCAGAGATGAATGCTTTGTGATATTTATCATCATCATCTTTAATCAATGCATACAAAATCACTTACTAATGATTGTCGCCATAAGCTTCTTCTTCTGTTTCTCAACCCATCTGCAAATTTATGCCTGGGAATCAAACTTTTTTTCTATAATACCTTGCCATCAAACTTCAAGACCTGAAAGCTTCAAATTTATGGGGAAATTAGTTCAAACTATATGATTCCATTATAGGAAAAATTGAAAATAATAGAAATTACTGTATTAACTATTAAGCCATTGATGTTACTGTATTTTTCTATTCTCATTACATGAGATCAGTCTCTAGCTTACTACTGTTATTATTCTGGTTTGTCGCCTGTTGAATCTCCCATACCCTAAACAAAGAAGACAAAAAAAAAATAAGACGGTAAGTTGTAGGAGCGCAATGCTCAAATGCCACAAATTGAAATTTTTTATTCTACCATGCCACTCATTAATCTGACTGCCACTTTAAATGTGTTATTCTCTCTTTGCCCTTAATGAAGTTTGTTTCTTTATTTAAAATTTTAAAACACAAAAGAAAGAAAAAGAAAAGAAAAAAAAACCCTCCCTCTCGTCTTCGTCCACCTCCCACACTGGAGCTTGCTGGCTCACCGTCCATTTCGTTGGTCGTCGTCCTATCTCCGGCGTTTTCTCATATTCCACGAAATCTGGAAATATAGGATAATTAGTACAAATTGTACAACTAAGAGATAATAGAACAACTAGTACAAATAGTATAACTAAGACATAATAGAACAACTAGTACAAATGGTATTATTGTGACAACTTGTGTAATTTATAATTGTGCTTTATTTTATTCTATTTTCTAGAAGAGATGAGAAACATCCACCCAAACATACATTTACACTTTGGAGGGTAATATTTCTTAATACATATCGGTTTCACATATAACACTCCTTATAGTATAAAGAAAATTTTGTAAGTGTTCACCCTCTTATGATGCAAAAGAGATGAAAACAATGATTTCGTGTAGACTGTAGTATGAAAACTTCCTAAATAATAATTAATAGGGAAAACTCATGTGGCCAACTACAACAGAATTATTTAAAACAAGGTCCAACTACAAATATGCAAAAAATCACTAAAGTACAAGTATGAGGATGAACGTATTCAAAAACTATAAAAAATTTACTTTCTTATTCAAGTATAAATCAATATAACTATAAATAAACAATGTTAAATTAATAAAAAATAAAATTATCATTCTCCCAACAAATATTATTGTTTTCACATAAAACACTCTTTATAGTATAAGGAATATTATGTAAGTGATAACCTCTTCTAATACAAAAGAGGTGAAAATTATGATTTCATGAAATTTTGATTATGAGAACCTGGTAAATGATGATTAATAGTGGAAGATCATATGACTAACTATAATAGAATGAGTGACATCAAAACACAAAAAACGCAATAAAACACATTTGTACAACTATAAAGATGAAAATTCAACTGAACATTTAGGGACAACTATGGTTATATCACACAATATTTTATTAATATCCAGCCGCCAAATTGGAAAATAAGGTCCACTAGTTAACAAAAAAAATATATTCAGCGCTAAATTAGAAAATGGAGTCCACTAGTTAAAGAAAAAACTGAAAATAATAAACCAAATACATGAGTAAGATTTAAATCAATAAAACAAGAATTAAACCATTTTTTTTTGCAATTTTTTACACATGTAGTTATATCCTAAATGTACCAGTTGCACCAAAAATCTTTAGTTTCTTATATGTAACAGAGAGACGTAGTTGTACATAAATATACCAGTTGTACCTACAAAACCAACTGCATAATGAAAGTTATCGGATTCACAATCCCAAACATTTTGCTTCCATCTCTATTACTTTATAACATTGAAGATTAGCCAAAGCTGAACATAGAATGAAGATGTGAGCCACTTCCCTTCCGCTTTAACCTCATCATTAGCCATTTCTTTGTGAGTATAAAGGAGTCCGCTCCAATCTCCCTAGCCAATTCCACCAAAACAGATTCTGGTTTCCCGACCCGAACAACCAAATTAGATCCTCTCGCTTGGAGATTCTTCCTGTGCTCTGAAACAAATCAAAACTATCCCCACCAATATTTTCTGCTAAATCAAGCAATGCTTCATACCTTTTAGCATTAATTGGCGTAGATATTAATTTCAAAATCTCCAAAACTCTTTTATTACAATGTATAAGATTTGTTGAGATAGATTACAATGTCATGTTCTTCATTTAGATACAACTATCAATCAAGAAAACAACACGTACACTTTCCACAATTAGCTCTTTCAATAGTACTAAACCACTTAAATCGAATAAACCACCCGCCTAAACTGAACCAAGTTGCAAAAGTCCACACCTAATCATCATATTCTTCGCTCAACTCTTTCACTTTCACCAAACTTTTGCTCAGACCAGACATTTCGATTTAAGCTCACTTTTAATGGTGTGATCAATAAAGCTAATGAGCAAATTCCAATAACTTTGAATTTTTAAAAGAAAAGAATTTACATTTCTGATGACATCTCTCTACAAAAAAAATGGAAGGAGGATCTACCACTTCTGGCGAGGAGATCCAATCTCCAACTCCCCCAAATCAGATCTTGATTCTCTCCGGACAAAGCAATATGGCCGGACGTGGTGGCATCATCAAGGATCACCACCATAATTTCTGGGTATGGGATGAAATCGTTCTGGAATGCACAACTCACTCATCGATCCTCCGCCTGAGCGCAAATATCCGGTGGGAAGAAGCACGAGAGCCACTCTATGTCGACATCGACACCGGTAAAGTATGTGGTGTAGGTCCAGGGATGGCCTTCGCAAATGCGTTGAGGAAGCGGCTGGGGACAGATTCAGCAGCCGTGATTGGATTGGTTTTGTGTGTTTCCGGCGGAACCGCGATAAAAGAAGGAAGGTTTTGTGAGGAGTGTTGGGAAGAAGAAGGAGTGAAAGAGACGATATGAATAAGATTGAGAGATCATTTGGAGACAATGGTGATATTTCAATCACTCAAAAATTGAGATATTGCTGCATCATAAGAATCAATTGCTATAATGCCATCAATTGAGAAATTCTTTTCTGCCACCCTCTATTTTTTTTATTTCTTTTAACATTATTTTTTAAATAAAAAATAGGGTAAAAGTCTAAAAAACCTGATCAAAAGTTTAAAACTACCAACCCAACCAACATATCAGACCCAAGCCCAATAACCCATCAGATCCGATCCAATTAATGTAATTTGTTTTATATTTTTTACCCAAAATCAATTGTAAATTGTAAAAGTGAAACCAATACCCTAACTTTACTTCGCCGCCGTCGCCGTATCCTCCAACTTCTCACCTTCTCCTCCGATTGAATTATTGGAGCTTTGCTCATCTTTAGTAGCCACCAATCGTGTTCTTCAATTCTGTAAGATCTATTGCTTTCTTCTCTTTTTCCATGGTGGTTCACTCGTGTTGTTCAATTAGTGGAACTCTAATTAGTGTCAATCGAAGTAGTCAAATTGAAGTAGTCAAATTGTCAATGAAACTTGAGATCTGACTCATCTCGTGTTGCTCTCTATGTTTAGTTGTTCTAGTTGCTATCGATTTGTTGTTGTTGTGATTTATGAGTAGTTGTCGTAGTTGTTCTAGTTGATCTCGGATTTTCATAACACGTTGTATTGTTGTTCTTGTTATCTCAGTAATGGCAAAAGTAAGAGACGGTAGTGGAATTTATGAGTCAATAAGAGGAGGCCGTAAGGATGGAAAAAAAGATACCACATAACAAGGAGATGCTCTACTTGATCCAAATCCTCGTGTAATTGATCCAACAGAAGCAGCTATAGAAGGTTCAAGAGAAGCAGCTATAGAAACTTCAGAAGAAGCAGGTATAAAAGATTCAACAGAAGAAGAACAAGAGGAAGAGGAAGAGGAAGAAGAAGAACAAGAGGAAGAGGAAGAAGAACAAGAAGAAGAACAAGAAGAAGAACAAGAACAAGAGGAAGAGGAAGAGGAAGAAGAAGAACAAGAACAACTGTAGTGTGAGCCACTGGAGCCAGAGAAGATGTTCTTTGGTCCAAGTGAATACACGAAGGGCTGTTAGATAGGAATTAGAAGTAGTGTGAGCCAGATAGTGGAAGATATAAAGAATAATTATCCAGAACAACTGAAGTGGTTCAGAAACCATTCTCAGTTTAAGCATGTATTTCACATGCCTAAGGAGCCAAATCACATGAGCCAAGTGATAACACTGCATTTTGGCACGTTTTTACTATGGTTTTATTGCAACTTAGCATAAGTTTTAATCATCACCCATGTCACTTTGTGCATTTATTTGGCATATAGGATATTTAGTCTCTTTGCATTAGTTTGCATGTATTTTGCATACATGTGGTATTTTCAGGTATTTGGAGCTGTGAGAAGTCATCACTTGAGTAACC